>JAWWES010000030.1:2706699-2830119 GCA_035583135.1 Lophotriccus pileatus | reverse complement strand
CGCCGCCCGCCCGGCGCCCCCCCCGCCGCCCGGCCGCAGCAGCAGCAGCGCCTCAGACCCGCCACCCATCGCTGGATGTTCCTCCACTTTACCCACCGTATCAAACAGTAAGCAGCTGCTAAAAAAACAAAAAACAAAAAAAAACCAAAAAAAAATTAAAAAAAAAAAATTAAAAAAAAAACCCAAACGAAACAAAAACAAACGAAAAAAAAAAAGCGAAAAAAAAGCCAAAAAAAAAAAACAAAAAGCAAAACACACAAAAAAAAGAGAGTCAAAAAAAAAAAGTAATAACATTATATATGAACTGTGTTTCCTACTTGATTAAAAATATAAAGAACTGAGTGTTTATTTCCCTAATTAACCGAGAACTTTTGTACACGTTTAAGCTATTATTATTAAAAGTGTTTGCAAAAATGGTCAAGATTATAATATTGCTGAATTATATAAAAAAAAAAAGTCCTTTTCATGTTGAGCTAACATTTGACTTTAGCACAAAAAAAAAAAGAAAAGAGATATTTTAGAACACGTAAAATAATATTTTTAGTTTTTTCTTCTCATTTTGTTACCAAATTTCGAACCTTACATGGAGGTTACTATAGTATATTTGACACCCTATATACCTGTGATTAGAGATGTGTATATATATATGAGGGCTAGGCATGCTGTGTGTCTGAGCTTTGTCTAAATGTTATGCAGAAGTTTGTAGAGTTAAAAGGTACGTAGGTTTAATTCATGCAAGGTAAACAATAAGTGCTCTCTTTTATACAATATGCATTGCATCTGGACCTTAAACATATAAAAATGGTCAGTGAAACTTCTGTGAACATGAAGAAAAATTATTAAAAAAGGCATTTAAATGAAATTTGCTAACTTGTGATTTTTACGTTTGAACCAAAGTTATTCAAATATTAAAAAAAAAAAAAAAAAAAAAAGAAAAGAGGAAAAGAAAAAAAAAAGAGAGAGAGAGAAAGAGAAAAAAACGAAAAGTAAAGAATTTCCTCCCGTAATATTTTTTTTCTGCACCTGTTTGGTTTACAACTGAGTAGGCATATTGTCATTATTGTGTATATGAGATGTACTTGTATTGTTCATAATATATTTTTTTTATTCTGTGTACTTAAAAGTACTTTAACCTGACGTGCAGCGGTTTCCAGTGCACCTGTCCAAAAAAGGACAGCAGGTAGCGAGTCTTTCCGTGTCGCCACTGGCACTAGCACTATCCTGAACTCGGGAGAGGTCCGGAGCGATGCTTTGATCCCTGTTAAACTTCCGTAGGCCTGTTAGGAACCAGTGCAGTGTGATCCCACTGAGCCATGGGGGTCGGAGTTTGGTTGGACAGTGAAAGCCAAGCCGGTGTGTGTCCGTAACGGATTTCCATGTAGCTGTGGTGCTAGTTATTACTGGCTACATACCTGGCGAGCCTGGCCGTGCCCTGCCCTCCCCGTCCCAGCTCTGCTCCAAGCCTAGGCTAGGGAGACGCAGATTTGTCAGAACACTAATCTGTCCAGGTGTGTTCTCCAAATTGAAATTGTTTGTAATAATATAATAAGAATAATAATAGACTTTTACAGGTTGTCTTTGTTGTTTTCTGGTTATGTTTTGGTTTTGTTTTGTTTTCTTTTTTCTTTAAAAAAAAAGAAAGTTGGTGTGCTTTTAATTGACTAACTTCTTGCTGCTGTATAGTAAAATATTAATATATTTTTATCATTAAACTGCTGCATGACTATCATCATTGCGAGTGAAGAGAAAATGTTATAAAAAAAAAAGAAGATGCCTTAAACAGTGAAAACAAAACTTTTAATTTTTTGTTTGTTTGGTTTTTTTCTTTTCTTTTCTTTTCTTGGCTGGAATTCAGTAGGAGAGCATTTCAGAGAAACTAGGATCTTGTTCCACTCGGAAGTTTTTTTGGGATGCAATCATTTTGCTGAATGGTCTTGGCAGAGTTAGGGGCCAGGTAGTGCTGAGCTGCTCCTGTGCGAGCAGGAGCTGCCGGCGCTTCTTTACCGAGGGGCAAGGATGGAGTTTTGGAAGGGTGGGGAGAAAAAGAAAAAAAGCTTGTTTTAAAGAATTTGATTTCCTGCTGTCATTTTATTCCCAGTTGAAATTATAATTCCCTTTTTCTTCTTGTTTTGTTTTTTGGTTTTGTTTTTTTTTTTGAGATGTACTGTAAGTGTCAAAACAAGCTATTTCCATTGTACCATGCATTATTGCCCTTGAAAGAAGTTTGCTGTTAGTGTTCACAGAAAGTTAAACACGAGACGCTGGTAGCGAGGTGTTTCTGTTTCTTTTTAAACAATCACTGGAAATGTTTAAAATTGCTTTAATGTGCACTTTTCCTATTTCCCAGTAGTGAAATAAGCTTTTTTTTCGGAGTGCGTAATGTGACATTTGAAATGGTTCTCAATTGCATGTAAACATGTGTCTGATAACCTGCTTCTGATTCGGAGGCTCTGGATGGGCAGTTCCAGCGATTATTGTACTTCAACTGTGATGTGTCGGGACTGCACTCTCCATGCTGCTAGACGTAGTTAGGAATTTAATTGCTTTGGTTTTTGCTACTTGATTGATTGTCTCGGTCCTGCTGTTCACTGCCCTCCCCAAAGTTGTCGCGCTGCCCGACGGACGCGCTCCGGCGCCCCGTAGTTCCCACCGGCGTGTTCCCGGCAATAAGTAGCGGCGGGCGAGGCGAGCCCGGCGGAGTGTCCTTGCGTCCCTGCCGGCTCTGGGAGCACCGCTAAGCGAGGCAGGCTGCTCCCGTGGTCTTCCTCGCCCGCGCCGCCCGGATCCTGCCCAGGATCCGGCTGACCCGAGAAGCGCCCGGGCCGCGCGGTTCCAGCCAAACCAGTACAGCCTGGAACAGCCCGCGGGCAGTTCTGTGAACAGTGGCCGAGAACTTGTGGTCAGTTTTTTGTCTCTTTTTTTTTTCTCTTTTTTTTTTTTGGGGGGGGGGGTGGTTCTTTTGCGTGTTTCGTTGGGTTTTGGTTTTTGTTTTTGTTTTTTTTTTTTTTTTGGTTGGTTTGTTGGGTTTTTTTTCCTTCTTTTAATGCACGTTCTGTCTGTTCAAGGACTTGATGAATGATAACGAAAGACTAAAATGACTGTAAAGATTCATGGGATTTTGCTCCTGGTTGTTTTAGTTTTCATTTTTTATTTTCTTTTTTTTTTCTCCTTTTTTTTGTTTTAACTTTTATTTTCCCGGCGGTGCTCGGTACTTTACCAAGGCTCTAATATCTCAGTATTTAAAACAAAGTACAGAAAACCCTGTTTAATGTTAGAAGAAGAAAGGTATATTTGACCATATGTGTTGTTTTAAAAAAAGACAGTATGCTCAAATGTGCCAAGATACCTAATTCCTGAGAAGTATGCCTTATATTTTCCTTGATGATATGCTTTTAAATGTCTTGTAGAATAGGTCCAAGAGCATGATAAAAGCTACTTTATAATGACTACGTGCAAGAAAACTTGAAATTCATTGCAATACTGACATTATTTTATTTTTAAGTTAAAGGGACACTGTCAAGTAATTTACCCTTGAAACAACCACCCTTTAAGTGGTTTTATGCTAACGGAGAAATGTCCTCCGAATTCGAATTCTATTTTTTATTTGTTAGAAGAGAAGAAAAAAAAAAAACAAAGTTAAATTGCTCTGTCTTTGAGAATTTAAATAAAAAAAAGAGAAAAAGAAACAGCATGAGCCGCTGTTGATTCCTGCCTCTTCTTTGCGGTCCCGCGGTGGGAGGCAGCCCGCGGCTTCCCGGGGGCCGGGGGGACTGTGGCCCGACCCCGCCGGGGGTCCCCTCCGAGCCCCGGTGCCGGGAGCGCAAGGCTTGGGCCGGGCGGGATCCGCGGAGCCGAGCCGGCAGCCCGGCTGCGGGATGCCGGGAGCGCCCCGAGCTTCCCGCCGGCCGCGCCGGAGCGCTTCTTTGGGGTTTAAATTGGGAAATTTAACTGAAAAAAAAAGCCAGGCAAAAAAGAAATAAAAAGGAAATAAATACTTGACAGTGTCACTTTGTGCGTATCCCGCGCAGGGGTTGAAATGTGCTGGGTGTAGCGCTGCCGGGAGAGCGGTTCCCAGCCTGTCCCGGGACGTGGGAAGCGCGGAGGGGCTGCGGGTGGATGCGGAGCCCACCCTGAGAGCCAGGCAGAGCTGCTGCCGGGGATTTAACCCCTGCTCAGAGCCGACCGATAACTTCTTTTTTTGGTTTGGTTTGGGTTGGGTTTGGTTTTTTTTGGGAGCAATTACTTTGTTGCCTTTAAAAATAGCACTGTAACCACCTTTTTTTATGATTAGCTGTAGTGTAACCTTTGTCCCTTCAAACTATGCAAGCTATGAAATGTAAATTAGGGATCAGTTAAAGATAGTTGATTATATTCAATCAGATGACATTCATGCACTAACTGGAGTATATACAGATAAAGCTATTAGAGTGACTTGTATGCTAACAGCAAGATATACCTACCTATTCTAAAAAAAATGACTATTAATATTGTATAACAGGACTGTGGGGGTTGGGAGGGAATGTTATCTTACCTTCTTAAAAGGGGATTTAAGATTTTTATAACTGTTTTTTCCATCAAACTTTAATATTTTTGTCAAATTTTTAGGTATTTAATTTGTAAAATAGATTTTACTTTGTACTGGCGTACAGAAAATAGGGGTTGATTTAAACTTTTTTGAAGCCAAGTGATCAAGTACATTTGTAATAAAAAGTCAATGGATCTATATCAGTCGTACTCACTGTTTTCATTTCTTGTACGTTCTAATGCAGTGGCGCTGTATGTCTCCCAAGGAAAAAAAAATTGGGGAGGGGGGTGGAAGGAGAAGGCAAAAATGTCAGCATTGATGCTGCAAAATTGATGTGACTTTGTGTGGGCAAGTGGCCCCTGGTCAGTGGAGATTTGGTAGATATGCATTTTTCCTAAAAAAACCACGATGCACTTTTTCCAGAAGGGTTTATGCAAACCTGACGTTTTTGGCATGTCTTCACTTCATGCTTCCACCTTGGCACCCGTAAACGCTGTAAAGCCCCCCCTTTGGGAAGCGCCTTTCGCTGGCACTTCAGAAAAAAAAAGCAAAACCAAGCAAAGCAAAAGTCTGATTCCTTCTAAGGTGGTGAACTATGGCACATGACGTTTTTGCACCCACATATATTGTCTCCCTTCCTCAAAGGTCTGCCCTTGCTTTTCTCTAAGTTCAACAGGTCAAACTTTTTTTGGGTTTTTTTGTTGTGGTTTGTTTTTTTTTTAAGTAAAATTGCCAAGTGTTTTGGATCGAAGACTTCAGCAGATCCACCGAGGTTGGATCCAACACCTTGCAGAGCACTGACATAATTATTTTTTGGTTGCTTGTTTGCTTTAAACCCAGTCCACCCCTTCCCTTTCCCCCGGGCATATACCAAATCTGATTGACTTGTCTGTGGCAGAAGTTGTGGGAGCCAGCAGGGAGAATGATGACATTAATGTACAAGAATGCTAAAACAGGTTTACATTTCAGGGGGCTCTCGTCAAACACGAAAACTCAAAGTGTAACTAGAACCAACCAATTTCCTCGGTCTTGCTAATCCGACGGGTAGAAAGCCAGTCTCTCTTAGGTGAGTTGGAAACAAGGCAGGGAAGGCAAATTCTTCCACAGCTGTGCAATTTGCTCCTTCAAAAACCTGCTGCTTCTTACTGGATTGGGTGGCTTTTGGAGAGGAAGGGCTCTGCCTGGAGCGCTGGGAGTTTCTCTGTTCAATGACACTCTCAAGAACTTTTGAAATCCTGGTTTACATGGGGTTTTTTTGTTTGGGTTTTTTTTTCTTTTAACTTGTCCTTTTCTTTTTTTTTCCTTTGCTTTTTGTTAGGCTTACCCAAAGTTTCCTTTTATTTTCTTCCTCCCCTCCTTCGTTGGCCACCTGCTGCTTGTTAACTCGGCTTGTGTAGCTGGAGGGTCGCTGTGCGTGGCGGTGTTTGGACTGCCTGGAAGAGGAGCCCAGTGTAGTTTGAAGCTCTTGTGCTGGGTTTTGTACACTCATTTCTCTCCCTATAAATTTTACTCTTCTTGGCTTTCTCCTGTAATGCGTGAAAATAGGTGAAGGGCTCTTAATTTTTGGTGGCAGAACAGAGAGGGCTGCACGCAGAGTGTTGTCACAATGTTTTGACAAAACCGACAAGGTAAACAAGCGAAGTTCCATTTTTATTCCTGATTCCTTCTGCCGTTGCCATCTCCTGTGCTGCTTGCAACAATGAAAGAGAGTTTCAGCCCAGAGCTTTTTTCAAGCCTGTGGTTCCTTTTACTCTGCTCACTTGCACATGATTTAGCTAGTTGGCACCGCGAAATGTGCGTGGGTTGTGAGCGTGGCAAGGAGATACGTATATAGAGTTTAAAGCTAGTTAAGGTTAATTTAAATGGACTTCCAAAATTATAAGCTTTGTTAAAAGCCTGTTTTACCCAGAGCCTAATTGTTGGGCCTGAAGTTCATGGCTTTTTTTTTTTCTTTCTTTCTTTTTGTGAACTGGAATCTCTTTGGGTTGCGATGGCTGAGGGTGATGGGCTAATAGTTCAGGAAGGATGGTCCTCTCAAGGATGCTCCTCTCATGTGGCAGCTCTGGAAGCTCTGCTGCTGGAGTTGGGCTGCCTGCTCTGCTCCCATCAGAGAGGCTGCTTCCCTCCTCCCACATCGCTCGTGCCAGATGGTCCCAGGTCCGCTCTGGGAGTTCCTCTTAGCCTGCCTATCCTTCTTTTTCACTTTTTATCTTTCCAAAGCATTTCAGTTCCTGACGAGACTGTGTTTTAGCAGCACTGCAGTCTGGGGGAAGGGCAGCTCACACAGGAATCCAAAATGCATCCTGCTCCTTGTGAAATACAAGTGGGCCACGAGGCTTTACTGGGCGGTGTGTTGCGTGTTGTTAGTGCAGAGCAGATGCAAAGTAAAGGCCAAATCTTCCATTTTTAGGGGTTCAGAACTTTACTTCTCCAAAGGCATTGTGGATATTTTGCTGCAATTTGGATGGTGTAGAAGTTGCTGCTGGAGGAGTACACTGGAAGGGAAAGGGTGAGTGGGTTTGCTTTGGGCAGGTGTGTTGCTGTTAACAAAGGCATATTCTGAGCCAGCGGACTCAGGGCAGGTACCAAGACAGGTGAAAAGAGTTTGTCCGAGGGGGTAAGCTCTCAGCAGTGACAGCAGACGAGGAGTTGTGTGTATGGAGGGTGGGAAGAGGCTTTTGGAGCAAGGCAGGAGGGTTGGGGCTGGCAGAGGTGGACAACCAAGCTGCACCTGGGCTGCAGTTTGAGTGCATCAGCATCTGCACAGGTGTTGGGGTGGGGGTGGTGCTTGGAGAAGCCCATAAGATCCCAATGGCAGAGGCTCTGGCAGAGCCTTTGCCACAGGGAGCCGAGGGGTGTTGGGCAGCTGGGGTAGCTCTGCTGCTCCTACCTCTGCAGTCCCATGTCTGAAGCCAGATGAGCAGTCGTGTGGTTTGGGAAAGTTGGAGCATGTTGCTCCTGCCTCTATAAAAGTTGTAACCAGCTGTGTAGCCCATCTGAGGCAAAATAACACAGAAAGAGAGAGATGAAGTCATACAGGGAGGAATGAGGCATGCTTTCATGGAAAAATGTCAGCTGGAGATTAAGTGAGAAAAGATAAAGATAGAGGACTTCTGGCCCCGCTATCTGTCCTTTGAATCTTGACTGATTAAAACAAGACAGAGTGAATGGCTGGATATCCCCAAACCATCTTTCACTGTCCCTCTGCAGATCGATACTGCTGGTGCCCCTCCTCCTGGAGAGGGGACCTGGTCCTGAGCCTTTTGCTCTGGATGGCAGCACGGCCAGCCAAGATGGAGCCCTGTAGATTTTGCTTGTGTGTGGGTGTTGTCTCGTTTTGGGTGACCAGGGCCCTGTGCTGGATGTCCCCAGGGCCGTGGCAGTGTCTGCAGTAGCTCTGCAGCTCACGTTGGGCGGGTGGTCCTGCAGCAAAGTTCAGTTCCTGTGTTACATAGCTTGGGTTTGTCGTGGAGCACAGCACCTGATCTGGTTTGGGTTTAACTGAGACAAAAGACAAGATCTCCCAGCCAGTGGGTATAAGTGCATCAGACCAAGCTAGAGATTAAAATGTCCAAAACACAGACAGTGTGACTGTCCGGTCCTGAGCGGGGACTGCTTGGCTGTTGAACTTGGCTCTGGCTGTACTGATGGCTCTGAAGATGTGGCCCCAGGTAAAACAGGAGACTGCCTGGGTGGATGGCCTGGCCATTTCTGCACCTTGTCTTGAGCCTTAGGTTCATGACATGATCCTTTCTGGATCAGCCATCAGCTGGGAGAGCGCTTGGTTTGAGTGGGAATCTGCTGGATCTCCCCAGCAGGGAATTCTGTCTTAACTCAGATGATTCCTTGGCTTTGCTGGTCATTGTTTGGTTTGCTGTCCGTCCTGATGTTAGCTTTGCAAAAATAAACATCTTAGGCCTTTCTGAGTATTGGGCCATGTAGCAGACTGAAGTGCAAAGATGATTGGCTGCAACACCAGTTGTGGGAGTTTGTGCTGGACCTCCCAGGCTGTGGTGTTGAAGCGTTTTTTTTCTTGAAACACTATCTTGAAATATGCAGGAAGCCAAAAAAAGAAAGCTTCATTCTTTCTGTCGGAGATCTGAGAGGTGAGAGGTGTGGATTTACTTCTGCAGCAAGAAAGGATGGTTAGCAAGACCTTGGAGGGAGGTGGCTGTTGTGGGACCTGTCCTCTGCGTGCCACTGGGATGGCAAGTGCATGTCTTGAAGAGACTTAGACAGCTTTTCTGGGAAAAACCTCCTCGTGCTGAAATGTCATCGCAGTCGTGATGTTGATTTCTATAGAGAGTTGCTTGTAAAAGTGGCTTGCAAGTTGCATCTGAAGCCCCGTGACGACGTTGACTCCAGTGGGTTTGAATTTGATACTGGACGCGCTGCAGAGACTGTGCGACAGCCCCAGGGAGTGAACATCTCTGTGCAGGAGGTCACGCCTCACTGATGCACCTCAGAGTGCAGAGGTGACACTGTCTCTCGCAGGAAGGTCTGGGAGCTGAGCCTGGGCTCTCAGGCACCATCATCATCCCCCTGGACCGATGCAGGGCCAGCAGTGGCACAGGGCTCTGTGGGGCTCTGCTGTGGGGTGACCCCCACTGCCATGGTTTGAGCTCCTCTGTGGCACCACTGTGCTGACGTGGCCGGTTCTGGGAGGAGGATCCACATCATACGTGCCTGGGTAGTTTTTGTTGCTGGGAGCTGAGGGTCAGTAAATGAGCAGGGCTGGTTTTTCCATTGCTGGTGAATGTCTTGGATGTGCAGCTCGGGCCCAAACCGCTGTCTGCCCATCGTGTCTGCAGTGCCCTCCAGCTGGGATATTAGAGGCTTGGCAGGTTTTGTTCTCACTCTGGGCAGAAAGGCAGGGCAGTGGCCCCTCAGAACTAATCTGAGGGTCAAGAGGTGAGCGCTGGGATTTCAGGGACCAGTCCTCTCTCTGTGTCAGTCCAGCAGAAGGGGGTCCAGTTGTCTCACTTTTGGGCCAGCTGATCTGTCAACATTTCAAGAAATGCCGGGGCTAGGAATCATGGAGAAAGGATTTTGTGAAATCTGGTATTTAAACCTCCCACTCGAGTGATGCTGAGGAGAGCTGGCAACGTAGCATTGGCTTATCAGGAGCTGTGTGGGCAGGTCAGCTTAAGAATAATGTGTGAGCAGCACTAGAGGTGAAGGAAAGAAGCCGGTGTCTGGTCAGGTACAGAGTTTAAATGGGGTCAGAATTTCTTTTTATTAAAAAGACTGTTTTATTTAAATAATAAATGACAATAGGATCACTGTTGCCGGGGGCTGCTGAAGGGCAACCAGGCAGGTCTGAGCGAAATAGGGACTAGAGGCTTTGAATTATTTTCTCTCATTAATAGCTCTGAACTAAGCACTACAAATTCATGCAAAAGTCACCTCTGCTTTCGTGCATGTGAACAGTTTGGTTTGTGGATAGGTCTGCTGTGTTCAGAGGCTCATTCCATCTTTAAAAAAGAAAATAAAAAATTGGCTTCTGAGCTGCACCTGTCAATAAAAGTCGTGGAAAATGAGTCCTGGCAGGCTTTTTCGAGGCCGTGTGTAACTTATCTTGTCCAGTGAAAGTCTCTAATTGGCAGTTTAAAGTAATTAAAAAAAAAAGAGTCCGTTAACGGTCAGTCTATTTTTAGTTTAAAGATGGACTTTATATGGTCATAAAGTAAAATTCTTTGCTTAATTATGGGAATTGAAGTACATTGGCTTAATTGCACTAGGAACTGCACGCAAGAGTGCGGAGAGGACACGCTTTACGAGTGATTATCTGCTGATAAAATACTACACAGAGCAACAAGTGGAGGCACTCAGGGCTTCAGAAAGCATCCCAGGGCCAGAACTGCTGAGCTGGTGGGGAAGAGATGGCACCAAATCCTCTGCAGATGGTCAGGGTCCATTCCCACCACGGCACGGGCTGCCCTGCCTTGTATTTGTGGAGACCTGGAACTGGACAGGACTAAAGGGGCGATTTGTAACGAAAGGCTTGGTTGAGTTGGCTTGTGTTCTGGAGATGCCTCCAGAAGCAACTGTGGATGGCAGAGGATTTGGTGGTGGGACATACAGGCTCCAGATGATTCAGAGATCCACCTGCGCATTTGCCCATTGAGCGGACAAGTAGATCCTGGAAGGTGTCAGAGTGCTTGGGGCAAGCCTGGGGCTGTCATTCCTGAAACTGAGTCACCTGGGAAGCTAAATTTGGGAGCCTGGGAAGCTGATAGATAGAATTTCAACATGGCAGTACCTGTTCCTGAAGTCTGAGGATGTGGGCAGGGTTTTGGGAGGATAGACTGAACACAGCACTGGTGGGAGGCTGAGGCTGTGGGGGCTGCTCAGTGTGGGGCACGTGGAGGTTGAGGGCAGAGTTGTGTGCACAGGAGGGACAACCAGCTGCCAAGCTGTGGGCTGGGGCAAGGAATAGGCACATCTGTGTGGAAACATGAGACAAAAATAGTTGTTGTAGACTGCTCAGTGAGGAAAAAAGGCCTTGGCACAGCTGGTCTGATTGAAACATGGCGGGGGTGATGAAAATCAATAAGACACTGCATTACCTGCCATCACACTGTACTGAGCAGGTGTGCTGGGGCATGAAGGAAGAACACTACATCTAGAATTTGCTGTAAAATCTGAGAGGAAATTGGAGTAGTGACGACCAAACAGCTGCATGTATGTTGGATATAAATTCCATATTTTAATGACACGGAGGTATTAGGAAGTTTTCTATTCCAGACTAGAAGGAAGCTGTGGATTTCATGGGGTTTGGGAGAAAACTAAGGCTCGTGCATCTTCATAAACCTGTAAGAAAAAGTAAATTCCATTGTGACCATGCTATCACAGGTTGTTTGGGAAGGAGCTGGCTAACATTTTGGTGAGCAAACATCTCAATTTACTTAAGGGATCATGTCTTGTAACAGCCTGGTCTAGAGTAAGCCTTGCTTTAGGACTAAGACATAAGAACTAGTTCAAGATACAATTACTGTTGAGTTGTTAAGTAGCAGCGACCACAGCACAGTTACATGTTCGGCATCCTCGGGGTGGAAGGATGTGGACTAAAAAAATTACTTGTGTTACAAAATATTGCAGGGGAGAAGATCAGAAAATAAAGTCCTTAGACTTGTCAAGGCAGCCCTGCAGATACCTGGAAAGGTTACAGGCATTCAGGTGAGACACAACTCTGTCGTGAAGGAGGAAAGTAAAACAGTTGTTAAAAATAGTTATAAGAAAGGGACTAAGGACAGAAGTGCAGGTCTTGAGGAGCAGACTGAAAGAGCCGCGGGGTAGGGCAGGTAACCATGATCTGTAAATAAGGCAGTTTTGGAGGGGCTCTGCAGAGCCAGGGGCCTGGAGGAGTGAATCCTGCCTGAAGGACATCGGAGAAAGGGCTGGGGAGAAAATCTGGGTGTGCAGGGCTGAAGACACAGTTCATTTCCTGCACTAGTTCGTGCTGCTGAAGAAACTTCTCCGTCCCATTTGGGAGCAAGTTTGAGAGCCTGCCATCACCCAGTCCCTTTGGGTAGTAAAGATAAGGAGCCTCCCTCTGAAGCTCAAGTGTTTGAGGCAGAGATGCTGGAGCCAAGTGGCAAATTCAAGTGGAAGAGCAACAGGTGTATCGAGGGGTTTTTAAAGAGTTTGGGAGAGCAAAAATAGGGCTGTTCAAAACCAGCTTAAGTATTCTCCATGACTAGAAAACATTCTAAGGTTGGATTATTATTTTTTTTTAATTAAAGTATTAATTGGGGCACTGGGAATTACAGATCAGCCACCCTGAACTCTGGTTTGAGAAGGAGAAGCTGGAACACTGTAACTCTTCAGTGTGCCAGAGAGGTGGAAAGAAACATACTTTCTGCAAAGAAAGGGAGTTGGACCAGGTGGTCCTCAAGGGTCCCTTCCAGCCAAACCATTCTTTGATTCTGTGATCAGTCTTGTTTTCTGGGCCATCTACCAGAATCTTTGGACATGCTGACAAATAGCAGGAGGTGAAGAATGAACTGATCTTTATTTGAGTGTTTTGAAAGGTTTTTATCAAGTGCTTCCAAGAAGGCATTAAAAAATATGCTTCTAACGAGAAGGGAAATATCACAGAGTCCTTCTTTGGTTGCAGTTGATGTTGATCAATTGTCTAGTCTAGTTGGAGAAGGTGATCAAAGGCCTCCAAGTCTGCATCTTCATCCTTTGAGGAAATGAGTTTCCTTCCACGGTTTTATTAAACCCAAAGTTCCTGGGTGGTGGATGGTTAAATTTCATTAAACTTTTCTGGTGGACACAACTAGGTCCAGGCTGCAATGTCTGGTTGGGCAAAGGGGAGCAACAAGCCCAGAATGCTGGGTAGCATGGGATCTAGATTTGTCATGTAATGGAACACCCACCCCCAGTTCAAATTCCTGCCCTGAGCTGGACTTGCAGGTCTGCCAGATCCCAGAGTGTGCCTCAGCAGCTGTTGTTGTGGGTATGTTCTGTTTGGTTCTGTTTTGACCAAGAAAAATTCTAAAAGGTTGTGGTTTTGGTGATGGGCAGAAAGGACAGGAGCAGGGAGAGAGGCCTGGGCAGCATCTTTCAGGTCTTTTCCTTGTAGGAGGGTTGCTGGTGTGTGTTCTCATGCAACCCTTGGCTGCTCTCGCTTAATTTAGGCTTCTTAAAATCTAGAAGTCATGACAAATACCCTGGCTTCTGCCACCTTCCCTGTCTCCAGTAGGTCATGGTACCAGAGAGTGAGTGCTTTGATAAGTTGTTGGAGTTTGCAACAGGAGCAGGTTTACTGCAGGTACTGTGTGCCTTTTGGTCAGAGTTCATGTTTAAAGACAGGAATTCGCAGCTGACGGAGCAGAGTGGTTGGGTTATATTGGAAAAGTGACTCCAACCTGGCCATGGCAGGAAAATTAAGAAGAGCATGATAATGTCTGTCTGTCCTGTGAGCGTGCAGCAGTGGGGCTGACCCTGGGAAATGTGAGGCAACAGGCAAGGAGGGGAGAAAAGCAATTTTTAATGCTCCACCAGTATTGCTAGGCTGTAAGCTGCAGAATTGAAGAAGTGGAGGTGTGTAGCCTGCCACAGGAATCCTGCCTATCCCAGGTCTGTGAGGCTGCTGAGCTGAGCCTGTACCACGGCTCATTAGACCCCCACAGTGTCCCTGTGCTGTTCTCCCTGGTCATCTCAGCTGGTTGTCACCGGCACAACCTTTGTCCCTGCTCCCGAGGAATTCCTTAGATTGCTCACTTCTAGTTAAATTATACCAGCTGACTTTGAAGTACTCAATATAAAACCATCGTGGTATTGCTTGCATGGTAGTTATTTGACGTAAGAAAACAATTTCTTGTGCTCTCTCTTTAGGAATTTGGGCTTTGAGTTTTCAGTGGGGAGTGTTGTACGTGCCCAACTGCCCAGGGTCGGGCCCATCTCTGTTTTAAAGTGTTATTTCACATCTAAGATTAGAAAACAAACCGGAAGATCAAGTTGTCACCGGCTCAGACGATCATAGTGACTTGTGCTAAAAGCTCCGTCCTCGTAGAGACCCGCACGGCTGCTTCGTGTAACTGCTGTCAGAGCTCTGGCGTTTTGGTGATAGCGTTTCCTTCCACATGTACTGAGCATCCTCGCCTTTAAATCCTGTTAGGCACCGGTAATTACTGTTGGTATTCTGTGCATTAGCTCTGTACTAGCATTCACGTTGGACTAGGCTTAATATCGTGAGTGTCAAAGATGACTTGAAAAAGGGAAACTAATTTATACCCTTCCTGTGCAGCGGGTGGTTTGTAGAAATACCAGGAGTGCTGCAACTGTCTTCCCCCTTTTACTTGCTGTGATTCTCTGCAGGAGAAAATGCAGATTTAGATCTATTTTTCCATTCTTTGGAGACACTGAGATATTATCATGGTGAGGTCCATGGAAATACCCAGACAGACTGGGCCATCATGCAGAGATAAGGCATCTTTTCCATTTGTTGGTTTGTTTGTTTTTTCTTCTGCTGTCCATTCTCCAAGCTTTTTTTTTTTTTTTCAATGTGAAAAAGTTATTCCCTCATCTGTCCAGTGCAACACCCTCTAGGATATTTGTGGTCTTCCAGAAAAGGTAGACAGGACTGGAATAACCAATGCCAAAAAATCGCCCACAGCAAGGGAGGGAAATCCTTGTTTTCAAGACAAAAGCCCATCCAGACCTTTTTCAGATACCCCTCAGCACACCACAAGGGTATAAATCCCGACTTTTTCTTTTCCAGGTGATCTTTCAGGCCAAGTAGCAGAGGGCAGGGGTTTGCCCTCCCAGCAGGGCTCAGCCCCGGCACCACCGGGGTTCCGCAGGTCCAAGGCCCTGGCACCTGGCTGGGCATTTAGGGAGCTCCATGGGGTTGGCTTTCACCATGTCCTCAATTTGGATCCCCAGGGCAGAAAAATTAGGACTTTCTCAGTTAAAGAAAAAGCCAAAAGTGAAGCAAAATCTCTGGAGAGTTGTGTTTCCCCACAGCAGTGATGGCCCCTCAGCACCCGCTTCTGTTCAGCCAGGACCCCCCGGGTCAGTCCTGCTGCATTTTTAGCCATCTTGACCTCATGTTTGCAAATATTATTGGTAATATAATGCTCTATGTACAAATGTCTGTGTGGCTCATGTGTATGTTCCTGTGGTTCAAGTCAGCCACAGACTTCTGGAATTTCATTGTACTTTGGTTAAATGTTGGACTTTTAACTCTTCTACTGTATGGCTTCTTGATTTCTCTTGTCCAATGTGGACCAACTCTATTTTTGGAAATAAATAAGCATGTAAATAAAATGAATGGGTTTATGCCACTTACAAGAAAATGCTTTATTTAAAATATACCCTCAGTCTTGTATATTTTATGGTATCTCAGGGAGCAGCAGAGGCTCAGGCCCCAGCAGCCTTAGTGCTGAGATACCATATTATGTACAAATTCGCTTCCAAGTGCTTTTGGAAGAAGACTTCCCATCTCCTGAGTCACACCCCCGTAGGACCAGCCTTGCGGAGGAGGGAGGGGGGAATCCAGGAACACGTAGTTTAAGGGGAGTAAAGGAAAGAAACAGGACTTTCCTCGCAACACAAGGCTTCTGGTTTGAGGTGTCCGGGTGCCAGGGATGCCATGGGGCGGTTCTGGGCTCCTGCCTGGGAGCACGTGGAGATCAGGAGCAGGATGACATCTTTTTTTTTTATTATTTTTTATTTTTTATTTTTTTAAAAAAAAAAAAAACTTCTCCATATAAACCAATATTTACCAGTAATCCTGTGTTTCTGTTTTTGTTTTTTGGCAGACTTTTACCAGTAAATATCGGTTTATTCCTGAAACCAGAAGCCCTAAACATACCTTTGTTTATAAGGTCAGTTGGCATTTTGTCTCTCTCGTTCCCCACTCCTCCCCCAGTACAACCCAGCAGGTGATTGAAAGGTACCGAGTTCTCTTTCTAGTTTTCCTGCTCTGCATCTCTGGGAACTGGAGCCCGCAGGACCTAGAGCCTTCTGTTGGTAACGTAGACCCGAGTTTACAAATTATTCTTTTACCATTTTAAATCCTGCTTTTAAGGACAGAGGTGTTCCCTCCTGCCCACCACGGGAAGTGGTAGAAACCCCTGCAAATGCCTAAATTGCTCCTCCTCTCCGAAGCCTGCGGGTAGGTCTCTCACAAGCATCTTCAGGCTTGGGGCTGAGAAAACAATTTGGTCCCAAAATATACACTGGAAACTGCCATTTCTGATTTACAGTGAGCCGGAGGGGGGGTGGTCCGGGGGGGAAAGGAGTTTGGAAATTATTCCCCCCCACGCCCCCTTTTTTTTTTTTTCTAGAAAGCAAACGTGACATGGGGAGGAGGGAAAGGATGTGAACATGGCCCTTCCTAAACTCACTGTAAACTCTTCCTCCAAGGCTGGGAGAAAGGGCAAGTGAAAGTTCTGATCCTTAAAAGGACATTGCTGGGTGTCTGGGACCCCAAAAGCAGCTGGTGATTTGTAAGGATGGGAATCACTTTTGGTTTTCCCAAGACAAATAGGCTTGGGAGTGAGTATTGAAGCCTCTTTCCCCACAAGTGTTTGCCACCCAAACACAGCAGCATTTTGCTAATACACCAGAAACAGAGAAGCTGGTGAGGGATAGAAAATGAATTGACTGCCTGGTCCCAGCCAATTTTTTTTTTCTCCCAAGCAAACAAAATGAAAACAAAATAAAGCAAACGCCAAACCCATCCCTGACCCCCAAAAAAGGTAACCTCCCAAAAAAAGCAAGTCAAAGAGGGTCTCAAACATCCAGGTTTTCGTGTGTGTGGTTATCAGGGGTGTTTTTGGCATAGCTGCAGCCCAACTATGTCCCTTTAAGGAGCACCGTGGCTCGTTTCCTCCTCACGAAGCCCAAGCTGAGGGTTGTGCCGTTCCTGAAGCTCCTGCAGCCTTAGTTGGAGTCCAGAATGAGGGGAGCCCTTCCAGCTGTGCACTTTGAGCTGAAAACTACCTTTCCTCCCCTTTTGCAGCCTGGGTGGTTCTGATTGCTGGCAGTTCTGTAATACAACCTTAATCTGAGCAGTTGAGGCTGGTCCTACCTTATCTTCAGACGTCTTGCGGAGGACTCCTGTTACCAGTTTGGTACTCAAAAGCTACACCCCACCATCAGAAGTCACTTTTTGTTTTTTTCCAAAGGCAGTGATAGCTCACCCTCTCTAGCTCTAATGGAAAACAGGATAATTGCAATGCAACTTTCTAATAAATTGTTCATATATTCATAATTCCGTTGCAATCCCAAATTGGAGAAGAGATCTGTTAAAGGTATATATTAGTCTAGATTTTTCTTATTGTAAATACTGTAATTTTATAATACTGTCAATATTTTATTAACTTAGAAATATTTAACAGAGTTTAATCTATGGTAGTTGATTTATTTATAGGTTTATGTTGCAGCCAATTACATTCTAATGTAAGATTAACTTTCAGCATGTAAACATTGAGTGAATATATCATTGGAAGGATTAAGAGAGAAAACTCTCGCTCTTAATCTGTAATATTTACCCCCAGTTCCCGGTTGGGAATTATTTCATGGAATATTAGGAGGTTTTGAGAGATCATGAACCTAAAAACTGCAGTTGGATTTGAAAACTTGAATTTTGAGATGTACCTGGCTCTTCCACCCTGTGAACAAGTTCACTTCAGTACCTGTAGCATGGAAGTCTTTATTTTGAGCAAAGGGACACTGTCAGATCAATTTTAGATTCTTGGGGGGTTTTTTTGAGGGGGGGAGGGAAAAACAAACAAAACGCAGCCCCGGTGCGTGTGTGTGTTGATTCCTTTTGGCTGACAAGGGGAACAGCTCCTCTCCTGAGGCTTTGGGTCCCCGGCCGGAGCATTCCCGCAGCGGGGAATGCCGCATCCTTCATCCCTGCGGCCGGGCAGGGATGGAGCTGCGGCCGCTCCGAGGGGTCTGGGCAGTCCCTGTTCCCGCAGTCCCGCCGTCGGAGCTCGGGGACGCGGGCAAAGCTGCACAAAGACTAAAACCTGATGGGTTTTGACCAAAGTTTTTTGCATTTTAAAAAATTTTAAGTCTCTCTCTCTCTTTTCTCGTGATAGTGTCCCTTTAGCATCATAAAGATGTTCTCTGAAAGCCAAGAGAAGTGATTTTCCTTCCGAGGCAGGGGAGAATTGGTCTGTCATGTGTTTGCAACGCAACTTGCATAAAAATACCAAAAATATCCTGAGGGTTTTCACAGGCGTTGGTATTTTTTGGAGTGTAAAAGTTAATCTTGATTAGAGATGTGCCAATCTATACTGCTTTCCTGTAGTGTTGTTACACTTAGGCATTTCAGTTCACTTACAAATATATACTGTAACAGTATACTTTGTACAGATTTATTTAAAAAAAAAATTTATTTGAAAACTGAAATAAAGTAGGCAGAAAATAAAGATATTTATTTTTCATTTGACTATGTAAGAAGGTATCATTCTTTTGGTTTTAGTGCACTGGTGTACCAAGGCTCAGAACCACTGCTTTCTCCAGCTCATAGGATGCTTTTCCAGACTGTGGATACGTGTATGTGTACTGCTGTGTTGATAAGTAAAAACCAACGATGGAGTTCGTTGCTTTTATACATCCCAAAGAGAAGTTCTCCACCGTTCCCTGTCTGTTTTCTGACCGAAAAGGCGTGTTTGTGAACAGTGTTCACGCGAGCTCTGCCATCCCACCCTCACATCAGCTCACACCAATGCCAGGATGGGAGGAGTTGCCAGCGGACCTTCCCCAAAAACACCCCGGGCCGCAGTGGCATCGTCAGGGAGCAGTTCAAACCTGTGTCCTTTGGGCTTTGTGTAAAGCAAACGCAGAACAAGAAAAATCGAGATGTTAAATCCATTAGAAAACCAATTCCTTATTGTACAGTAGTATGGAGATCTCTAGTCAACCTGCCATTAATAATAGATTCTTATTTTTTGAATGATCTATTTAAAAGAACAGCAAGCATTGTATTTGCTAGTAAATCTGAAGTGTTTACATGGAATTACTAAATAAATTATTTGATCTAAGATGGCTCTCATCAGTGCTGATTTTTAATAATGGAAATTCATTTTGGCAGCTGCTTTTTTAGTTCGTGCTGTTCTTTAAAATCTTCCAAAGCAGGTTTGGTGGTTTGGTTTTTTTTTTAACTGCATCCTTGTGGTTCCAGTTAGGTTCTGAGAAAGAGGTAGAGCCTGACAGGAGTGCTAGCTCATGTTTTCCAACCCCCTCCATGAGGCTTCCTCTTCACATCCCA
The DNA here is from genome assembly GCA_035583135.1 of Lophotriccus pileatus. Classification (NCBI taxonomy): domain Eukaryota; kingdom Metazoa; phylum Chordata; class Aves; order Passeriformes; family Tyrannidae; genus Lophotriccus; species Lophotriccus pileatus. Next base: position 2,810,854 of record JAWWES010000030.1, on the reverse strand, counting down.
AACAGGATGCTCTGAGCCCCAAGCCCTGCTGCTCACCTGTGGTTCTTCCCAGGCTGAGTCCTGGTGCATGGAGAGGGAGGAATTTATTTAGCAGAAAGCATTGGGATAGAGGTAAAACAGCATCCTGCAAGGTAACGAGTTCTTGAACTCAGTTCCAGCGAGGCTTGGTCCTGCTTTCTGCCGTTCCAAGGCTCCAGGAACACCCCGTGCTCCCGTCCCCGTTCCCCTGCTCGAGGCCCATGGATCCAGAGAAGCAGATTAGGCCTTAGGATCATCAGCAAGGCCAAAGGCGAATTCGGGGGGTTCCACCCCTTCCAAGCCCCAAGAGCTGCTCTCTGGCGTGAGAGCCGAGCAGTCCCGAAGCTCCCTGGTGCTCCAGGAGGAGGATGCGGCAGGGAATGCCCCGGGCGGAGGGGCTGCAGCTGGAGAACGGCAGGAGTGAGAGGCTGGATGCAGAAATCCCTGTACCAGGAGCAGCAGGAAGGCGTTGCAAATGCCGAGTCTGGCCACACCGTGTCCCCCTCTAAGCGCCGCACACGCAGCTTCTTTCCCTGTCAGGCGTTCGGGACTGGGGAAAACGAAACTATCAATAATGCACCTGCCTGGCCCCGCACTCCCCGCACTCCCCGCTCCCAGCCTGGCTCGCACAGCGCTGAGTCACCCCATGTTTAATTCAGCGCTCCCAGCGCCGGAGCCCTGGCTGCAAACCCATCCAAGGCTTGCATTATGCACCAGCAGAAATTTTGGTTGGACGTGGATTTCACGCTTCGTGTTCAGGGCAGGATTCCCGTCCCGCCCCGCGCTCACTGCGCTGGCTGGGGAGGGGCGAGCACAGACCCTGCTCCACACACATAGACAGCGAGTCCTCCAGCCTCCCACTCCCCTTTCCCACTCCTCCCAGCCTTGATGGTTTGGAAGGGTCCGGGATGCCCATCCCTGGGCCCTGTGGCACAGCCCCGGGTCTCTCCGAGCCTTCCATCCCGGGAGCTCACCCATCACACCACACTGTTCCACTGGAAATCATTCAGCTCTCACTTACTCCTCTGCACGGCATATTTACACACATCTCTTTCTCCTGTGTGAGCTGGCCCGTGTTTATGAGCAGTACATTCCTAGAAAATTGCTTTCTGGTTTGGGGGAAATTGAGCACAAGGGTAAAATGGCTCCATTTGTCTGAGTAACACAAGGAAACCTATCTGGGCCAGATGCTTCTCCAAGCTGATACCCCCAAGCCCTGGCTAATGGTTAGTTCTTCAGAAGAAGCTGGAAACAGCTGCTCTGCACCTTGCCAAGGCCCTGATTCTGGAAGAAAATACTTCCTCTTTAGCTTAATTTCCCACCTACTCTATAGCACATGGGAGTGACCCACAGCTTTGATCCCACTGCCTCTGGTGTCTCCTCTCCTCATTTTAATGCTTAAAACAAAAAACAAACTGAGACATTGGGCCAAAACACTGGTCACAAGCTTGTGTTTTTAGTAATTGCCCATGTTTGTTTGTAAAGGATGCTCCAGTAACTCGGATATGGAGCATCCTGAGCTGGCCTTGCCTCACACGATGGCTCCCAACCAAAGCAATTCCTTCCATGCTGGCTTGCTTGGCATTGCAGAGGACCTGATGGCTTTTCTGGGAATTGGCTACAGTAGGTTATTCAAGATAAAAAGAAATGCCCCAGGGTGGCATTCCTGACCTAGGAAACCGAGCAGATACTTTTGCTGCCACCACCACTGCTGCTCACATGGAGAGAGGACTCGAAAGCCAAATGTAACTGCCCAGTCCTGCCACGCAGGTGTTGGGAGTAAAGACTGCTCTGGATTTCCAGGAATGCATAACTGCAGTGAGGAGGTATAGGCATGAACTTGATCCATCTCCTAAGAGCTTCCCTTCCAGCTCAGCAGAGCATGGGAGCTGTAAAGGTAATACTTGATTTATTTCACCCCAGATTGGTTTCTCCAAGTCTAAAATATGGGAAGTGGGGAAAGAGAGGAGCTTAAAAGGGAGCAGAAATTCTGATGGCAACATCAAGTAGTGGTTCAGATGGGAAACCAGCCGGATAATTTGTTGTACCCACCCACAGGAGGGATGGGAGAGGCTGGTTTCCTGCTGCATTTTATTATTACTATTATTATTATTATTATTATTATTATTATTATTTTATAACTTACCCAGCATTCAAGTTGGCCCGGGAAGCAAAAGCCATGGCAAGGTCAGAGGGTGATTTCTGCTGCCAGGCAAGGAGGATAACAGTGTGACTCTTGGGGAGCCATTGCTCTGAACCCCCCAGGCAATTTGGGACACAGATGTCTCCAGCTGCTCTGGAGCTTGGCTGGGGCATTCAGGGGCAGATTTCTGTCAGGCAGAGTCTGCTGAGGGATCTGTATCCATGGGGCAGTGCAGCCAAGCCCTGGTAGCACCTACACTGGGCACTCGCTGCCAGGGAATGCCCACAAGAGCCTGATCCTGACAAGGGTGCCCTGGGAGAGCAGCAAACACAGAGGGGAAGAGGAAGGAACTGGCCCTGCTGTCTCTACAACAGGCTTTCCTGCACCTCCTTTTGCTCTCCGTCCCAGAAGGACTGAGCTGTACTAAAATCAGAAGCAGGAGATGGCCCAAGTGCCTCTCCCTGCCCTGCTGGGTGAGACAGACAGTGCTGATGGCTGTGTCCTCCACCAGAGCTCACATCCCGCAAGGATTCCCAGTTGAGGCTGTTCAGCTTGGCCATGGGGGTGAACCTGCAGTGTCCCTGCCAGGAATAGTCATGGAAAAGCACCTTGCCACGCTCTGCACACTGCAGTGCAGAGGGGTGGAATGGCCTCCCGACAGCCACGAGGGCAGGCGGTGCCCTGGTGTGGCTGCTGGGCTCCCGTGGGTTTGGGAGCACTCCACGAGTGAACAATGCCTGCCCCTAGAGGGTCCTCAAAGCTCTTCTGAGTGAGGGAGGTCAGATTTGCCCCCACACTCTGCCCATCAGTGATTCCATCCCGAGGTAATCCCTTGAGCTGGAAGATCATGTCACCCCTTGACAAAAATCCCCTCTAGTAGCAACAGAGAAGCTGTGGCTGCCCCATCACTGGAAGTGTCCAAGGCCTGCTTGGAAGGGGCTGGGAGCAAGTTGGTCTAGAGGAAGGCGTCCCTACCCATGGCAGGGGGGATGGAACTGGGTGATCTTTAAGGTCCCATCCAACCCAAAGAATTCCATGATTCCCTTAATAACAACAGCTTTCCCTCTGGTTGGTGGTTGGCAGCCTGGGGCTGCATGGTGTTAGATCCAGCATCCAGGAGCATCCAGGCTCCTCCCAGCCCAGGGCTGTCCCCACCACATCTCCTGCTGTGCACCCAAAACCCCACAGCCCAGACCTGTGGGGGAGATGCTGCACAAAGGGGCTGCAGGGCCTGTTCAGCCAAACCCTGTATCTGAGCACACTGAAGGTAATGTCGTGTGCAGGATGAGCTGAGTCCAAGCATGGGGAGCAGCAGGGATGTGGAGAATTCCTGTGCCCAGCTTTGGTGTCCTCTGGCCCTGCTTCTCCTCCCAGTCAGGGGCACGAAGTGCCCCTAATCTTGCATTTTCTGTGATGAATTTCCCTTAGTCAGTGTTCAGCCTGCAGCTTGAGGATTTCTCAGCAAGCTGCTACTTTTCTGTGATGGAATTAGTGACAGTGGGTACAGCAATAGCAAGTAATTATTCAGTGACCTAGAAATGACCTTTAGATTTTCAAAATCTCTGGCTTTACACAGGGCCAAATGTTCATGAACCTAAAGGAGCTTCTGGGGCACCAAGATTTGGGCAATAGCAAAGCACTTGGGGAGAAGCAGCACTGGGAATTCTCTCAGTGAGTGAAGAATCCTGAGTCCTGCTGGTGTCCCAGCCTCCCAGGGCCGTGGTGTCCTAAGACACAAGGATCCCTGGCATAGCCTGTGCAGGCCCTGGCTGGAAAAGCAGCCCAGCCATGGCTTTTTGGGAAGTGGGAGGGACTACCCGGTCCACCCCCCAAACCAGCTGTGGGCACATGGCCATTAGATGTGGGAACATCTGGCCATCACTATTGCCCATCCCAGGACATTTGTGTCAGTCTTAAGGCCACCAAACCTCACTGCCAACATGCTGGCACAAAGCTTGGCCCCAGCAGGAGATGCCACGAGGAACAGGCAGGAAAGACTATCTCAGCTCCAACTCATGGCCTGCATCCAGTGCCATTGGACTGGGAACGGGCTGGGCAGGGTCTCCTGAGCTCTCCTGGCCTTCGTGCAGGCTCACTCCCTACAACATGGTCTTCTGCCCTGTTTTTGGACATGGGAGCCTCTTGGGAGATCCCACATGCTACCCAAGCCCCTCTAAGGAAGAGATGGACCTTGGACTGGGGAACCAGTGACCTCTGTGCCCCCAGTTGTTCAGCCCCTACTGAAAGAGAAATGTGTCTCCCAGGGATGGCTCAGGAAGCCAGGTGAAGGATAAATTTCTATGGTGTTTTTTTTCTACATATCACAAATGTGCCCAGTGAGGCTTCTCATGGATTCCCAGGTATTCCAAGTGTCCCTGGCCAGCATCCCAGGTCACCTCTAAGCCTCAGCCCAGTCATGCCAGGAACACGTGCGGGTCAGGTCCTTGCTGAATGATCAACCCTGCACCCAGCAGCAAATGTCAGGCTGAGCCACAGCTCAGGGGGAGCAGAGGGGGTGAATCCCAAACTCCCCTTGCAGATGGTTGGAAAAGGTGATGGGCAAACAGACAGACAGGCACTGCTCAGGGTCTGGGATCGCTGGAGCTGAGTGAGAGGACCTGGATCACCATTGCTGAGTGGAGCTGGATGCACCTCTCAGCCTCTTTGGGAAGTGGTGCCTGAGGAAGAGGAGGGTGAGGAAGGCAGTGCAGTGATGCAGAGCTGGTTCAGGACTCCCACTTTACTCAGAGCAGAACTGCCTGTTTGGGTTTGGTTTTTTTTGCCTTTCAGTTGTTCCCCCTGAGGTCTTTCTGCCCAGACAGATCCCTGACACAAAATGGGAATCAGTGATTCAGAAAAATGCAAACCATCTGCGGAGCAGCGTCAGGGCAGACACCGCTCAGATCCCTCACACGTGAGCCCTTGGCAGACCTGCTCCTTTGGGAAAAGCAGAGTTAACTGCAGGGGTTTTTTAATGACATTCCTATTTTGAAAGGAATAACTCACTGCTTCCTGTGCATGGCCAGCACGTGGGCTTTGAGCTCAAGTAGAATGTTAATGGTAATTATTTACAGACTCTCCATGAGCAGCCAGTGCTGGGAGGGGGCACCCAGTGGTGTCAACCTGGAGCAGCAGGCTCTGCCTCTGCCCTGTCCCTCCACACACCTGTATTTCACCAGCCACAGCTCAGCCAAACCTTTGCCCAGCATCTTTCCTTCACCTAAGAGGTCTCCAGAGCTGTCCCAGGGCTCGGGGACTGTCCCTCCACCAGGCTGCAGGAAGCCCATTTCCCCAGGGTGCAGCCCATTTTCCCAGCATCTGACCAAGAAGCTTGGCTACCAAATTCTTCTCTCTCTGCTCTAGAAAACCTGATTTCCTGCCCAAAACAATGTGGTGATTCTCACCTAATGTCCCTACGGGATCATTTGGCATAAATAGCTTCAAAATGAGGTAAAAAGCTGGTTTTCCATTCGCTTTAGTCCTGAGCAAGCCATGTGCAAGGCCAGCATTCCTGACCTCAGCCATGGGGTGTCCCAGGCAGATGTGGAGAGGAAAGGAAAGGAGATCTGCAAAGTGCTCAGCCTGGTAAGAGGAGATGGAGGCGACTCGAGGCTTTGGTGCTCCCAAACTCGGAGACGCGAAGACATGACCAGCACCTCCTGCTCTCTGACCCCTGGCAACTTGCATCCTTCCCTGTACCTTTGCCAGCTGGATTTGGCTCTCCTGAGGTGCCTGTGTCTTTTCTGACTCTGCCTCCTTTCAGCTTTTTTTTTTTTAAATCCTTTCCTTTTTTCTGCCTATTAAATCTTTCTCTCCAATTTCAGCATCTCTAAAGGACTGAGTGAAGCCAACCTCTGTGAGTTCTGCTGTCAAACAGCTATTTGCTAAGCACCAAACCACACTGTTGTGAGTATTGAAAAAATACACACCAGAGCCTTGCAGGGCTCTCATCCAGCCAAGCACAAAGGATCTGGGGATTTCAGCAGTTCCTGGGCAGTCCTGAGCTCTTCTTCCAACCGGACGTACAAATCCATGTGCAAAGATCCACCGAAGCTGTGTCCAAGCCCAGCAACATCCAAATGAAACTTCCTCACTGCACCTGGTTCCCCAACACCTCCTGACAGGAATGAGGCCTCCCTTTTGCTTCCCAAGAGATTTTGGCTGGCATGGATGTTTCTCACCGGTGCTTGAAGACCACAGGAGTTGTGAGAGCTTCAGCCCTCCCTCCCCCACCAAAATGGCCCCAGCCCAAATGTGATGCTCTTTATTTCTGCCTAGATGTCTCAGCTCACCCTGACACATTGAATGGTCGTGAGATTAAATAAAGGTCTCATTTATTTAAATAAATCCCAGTGAAAAGTACAAATCCAGTCACAAGATTTATGTTCGATGCAATCAGGCTTCAAGCCTGGGGATATGGAGGTGATAATACTTTCCTGTGCAGCCTTTTAGATTAATCAGCTATAAAATACTGTGGGTTTTGCAGACAATTCTCTAGTGGTTGCATTGGCATTCACAAAAATCCTGGGTTCAGTCCCTCTTGCTCCTGGCAGTCTGATACAGGAGCTTTTGGGAAAATCTAGGATTCACATTCCTCTGTGAATCAGCTTTCCCTGTTTGGTTACATCTGGGGCATCACTCAAGGGCTTCTTATATTCCCCTTCTCCAAAAATTTGAGCAGAGCCAATGCTCTCTATATTTGATCTCTGGGGACCAGTGACAGGGCCCAAGGGAATGGATGAGGCTGTGCCAGGGGAGGTTTAGGTTGGATATTAGGGAAAGGTTCTTCCCCCAGAGGGTGGTTGGGCACTGAACAGGCTGTCCACGGAGTCCAGTTGTCACAGCCCCAAGGCTGCCAGAGCTCAGAGAGTGTTTGGACAATGCTCTCAGGGACAGGGTGGGATTTTGGGTTTGTCCTGTTTAGGGCCAGGAGTTGGACTCGATGATCCTTGCGAGTCCCTTCCAACTCAGGATATTCTGTGATTCTATGATACTATGGAATATTATTTGCACCAATTCCCAGCATGTTTAATGTCCTGAGGACCTGCATGGGGGTCTCCCACAGAGCCAGGAGCAGGGGCAGGCAGTGAAAACCATCCTGTGCCCACCAACCCGCTCCTATGACTTCAGCCCCCTGGCAAGTCTTGGGATGGCTTCAGAGGGGCTGGGAAAGGGCAGTGCTGCCCAGCAGGGCTCCCACAGTCCCATCCTGCCAGCAGTGGTCAGAGACCATAAAACCCCTCAGACTGAAACCCCTACAGGCAGGTCTTCTCAGAGAACAGGTTGGACTCCCAAAATCACCCCTGGCTTTGCTGCCAAGACCAGTGGAGATGCCTCAGGATGAAATGGGCCCAGCACTCAGCAGGGGCAAGGCACGAGGAAGCAGAGACAAGGCACTGTCAAAAGAGACACTAATTAGTGGTAATTGCAAGTAATCAGCCAAACCTAAAAGCATGAAGGAACCCAGTCCTGGCACAGCAGATAGCTCTGGCTGGATTGAGGAGGGAATGTGCTTGGCAGGTTGTAGTGGGAGAACCCCATGGAGGCGGACCCCATTGCCTCCCTCTTCCCATATCCCAGGCAGACAGAAGTGCCCAGGTGCTGCAGCAGGCATGTGACTCCTCACAAGCTGCTCTCCCATGTCCCCTGGAAGCAATTCCCAAGGTTCATGTCACACATCTTGGGAAATCCTGCTGCAAAGCCCAGGGTGGGCCACTGGCTGCCCCAAAGGCAGGAGAATCAGTGGGGAGACAGTCCCAGGACATGCTGGACGATGTCACATCACAAAGCAAGCCTTGATCCTGTCCTCCCAGCACCCTGGGCCAACCCAGGTGAGATTCTCAGGGCACGTGGCTGCTCCTGCGAGACCTTGGGGTCCCTCTTCTCCCAGTAGGGTAAAACCCACTTTCTTTAGATATTTCCAGGAGTCAATAGCACTGCCAACAAAGCACGAGCTTTCTGTTGTCTGCAGCCAGCTTTTCCTCTCTAGAGACCACCCTCCTTCAGTTCTCCATCCCCTACACCCACAGCACTTCCAGCTTTCCCTGCTTAGGCCCCAGGATGCTCATGCAGCTCTTTGTGCTCAGAGCAGACCTCTAAGGGTGGCACCAAGACCTGCAGCTGCACCGGGACCCTGGACAAGCCATCGCCTCCAACAGCCTACCCTGAGCTCGCTCTCAACACCAGGATGGAAGTTTTTCCCTTCCATCCTTGTAACCTGATTCTCCATCTGCAGTCCAGGGCAGCCTCCATCTGCAGGCTTCATTTGGCACTCAGATCCTGCACAGTTCCTTCCTTACCTATTCCCTGCAATTTCTCCCGGATAATATTTCTATCCCTGCCCAGCTCTGGGTTATAAAGCAGGGCAGGGATGCACCAGGGGAGCACCAGGGGAGGTGCTGAGCCAGGATCCCTGCCAGGGCTGTCACTGTTGTCTCAGCATTCCCGATGAGGAGCAGGCAGGACATGCCCACAGTGAGCAGGAGGGAGTGTGAGCAGTGTCCTTTCCCTGTGCCAAGCCCCGTGGGTACCACACAGGCCGGGGGCTGGTGATGCTCTGCTCACCTCGCTGGACTAGGCAGGGTGGAGACCCTCAGAAGTCTGGAAAGTTCAATCCTCTATGTCCTGCTCGTAAACTCCCCTTCATGCATGACTTCTCAAACGCCTTTTGAGTGCTTTCCTTTGCTCTCGGTGCCAGCAATGACTCAGGCTTGGATGTGCATTGTCAGGCAATCCAGAGCTGGCCGCGCTAGGAACCATTTGTTCAGCAAGAGCAATATTTAAGTGCCCTCTGGTGGTAATTCCCTGTGCTGTTGTCGGGATTTCCCCCCTCTCCCTTCTGCCCAACATCCGCCTGGGATCTGCACTGGGGCATCTGTGCCGGCGGCAGGACAGTCCCCGCTCCGCCAGCCCCCTCCTCCTCCTTGCACTCCCAGGAGCTTCCCATCCCGCTTCACTGCCCGGTTCTGCAGCAGAATCCTCAGCGTGTCCCTGATTCCATCCGTGCTGCAGGCCAGGACAGCCCTGGAGCTGAGCACTTGGCCTAGTTTGCTGCCCACGTGTCAGCTCATCCGTCCTGCCCGGCCCCATCCAGCAGCAGAGCCGCCTCGGCTGAGGATGCTCCGAGTGGGATCTCTCACAGCCCCCATCCTTCCCCACCAGTGTTTGTATTCCAGCCAATTTTAGTAAAAATCGGGACGTGTGAGGTGTCAGGGCCATGCAGTTCCCCCCGTGCTGCACGAAAAGTGGGGGCCAGGCAGCAGAACAGCCCCTCAAGCTGGAACACGGAAAGGCTGCGGTGACGGTTCAGCCACGGTATGAGCCCTGAGAGACACCACAGGAAACCAGGTTTTATAACACTGCTTCTCCTGAAACTCCTTCTGCAACTCACTGCTCTATTTAATTGCTGTAAAATACCTTACAGTGCAGTTATGTTTTCTTTAGAATAAAAAGCATCAGAGACTCCTGCACAGCAGCTTCGACCGCTGGTGGGGCAAGTGGGATACGACAGAAAACATGTGCCATGCCCACACCTGGATCAGAATCCAGCCTGACCACTTCCTAAAGCGTGAAATAGGCATATTTAACCACGAGATTAAATATTTAGGCATATTTAACCACCCAGCTTCCCTGTCAAGGGACATGTCAGCACTGGGTCTTTCTACTCTCCTCTGTAAGAGGGACAGAAACAGGAGCTGCAAGGCAGAAGTGAGTCTAAGGGGGAATATGCCCCTGATCTGGGATCTCACGGACCCTGGACAGATGTTGGAGGTGTGCTGGTGGGATGCAGCATCCCAGGGGGTCCCTGCTGCCCCAGAGAGCCCCGTACAGCAACCCACCAGCCTCTGCATTCACCACCACGTGTGGGCTGCCCACATTTGAACTGCATGGTCCAAGCCCTCATGTGCATCCCTGCTCTCTCACACCAATCCCTACAAGAGACTTTCTCCCAAACCTGTGCTCAGGAAGGGGCAGAGCTGTCACCTGTGGGTCACACTTAACTGTGGGTTGGTTTGACAGCAAAAGGAGGAGTGACCCTTCCCATCTGGCTCTGCTTTGCCAGGAGCTTTCATTCTGCAGGGAGGACTTGGCTGCCTGAGAGCCTCATAAATTAGGGGCAAGGCTGACAATGCTTCAGTTCTGTGTGCACTGCTCCTGGCACTCAGATGAGATGCTCACATGAGATGTGTGTGTGTGAAGCACCAGCCCAGGACTGTGAAATAAAGTGCCCAAAGCTGACCTCTTTAATTTGTCTTTCAGGCAGCTCGACAAACAGTCTGTGTCCCCCAGGAGCAGCTCAGCTCACAGCAGTTCTGAAAATTCAAAGGAGCTCTGCAGCTGTTTAAATATGGGCTAAAGCAGATATTTAAGTGCTTATCATTTCTCCTGGCCCATACAATAAATCAGCTTATCCTGCAAACTGTCCTGTGCTTACCTTGCTCTTCACTGGGTGGGCTCAGTCCCAGTGTTCTTGTCCAAGTGGCAGGAGACAGGATACACAAATGTGCCCAGAAGGTGATTGCTTGTAGTGTGACAGGGGAAATGCACGTGTGTGTCCTGGTCCAGCACCAAATCCATCAAACTGAGCAGCTCTGTGACTGTCCCACCTCCAGGGACAGTTGGGGACCTCTGTGGGTTCTCTGTCCACACCTGGCAGCTCCTGCTCCAGCCCCCCTTGTCCTGCCTGCCTGCCTGCCCCTGGAATTTCTGTCAAGTCCTGGAGTCACACACCTGCTGGTTGGGTTAACAGGGACCTCTGTAGGTCACCTGGGCTGACCCCACTCAACCAGGGCCCACTGGTCATGATTTTGTCCAGGTGACCTTGAAAACCTCAGAGAATGGAGATTCCATAGATTCCATGGGCAACCTGTGCCAGTTCTCAGGCTCCTTCAGAGGGAAAAAGCTTTTCCTTGTGTTCAGAGGGACCCTCCCATGTTTACATTTGTGCCCATGTCTCTTGTCATACCACTGGGCACCACTGAAAAGAGCCTGGATCCTTCCCCTGTCCACCCTCCCTTCAGGTATTTATACACATGGATAAGGCCCCCTTGAGCCTTCCACCTCCAGGCTGGACAGTCCCAGTCTCAGCCTTTCCTCATGAGAGATGCTCCAGTCCCTTCACCCTCTCTGTGGCTCTTCAGTGGCCTTTCTCCAGCATGTCCACGCCTCTCTTTGCGCTGGGAAGCCCAGCACTGGACACACCACTCCAGGCGTGGCCTTCCACATGGGGAATTCACACTGACTGACTCTTCCTGATGATTTTCTAATTCTTCATGTGCCTGGACATGGTTTTCAGGATTAGCTGCTCCCATTCCAGGGATGGAAGTGAGGCTGACCAGCCTATAGTTCCCTGGATCTTTCTTCTTTCCCTTCTTAAAGTTAGGCATGACATTTCTTTTCTTCAGACTTTGGGTACTTCTCCCAGCTGCCATAAAGGATCAAAGATTATCAAGAGTGGCCTTGCAATGGCACTTTCCAGCTCTCTCAGCACCCATGGGTGCATCCCATCAGGGCTCATGGAATTATACATGTCCAGCTTATTCCCTGACCTGACTGATCCTCTTCCACCAAGGGTATGTCTGCCTTGCTCCAGATTTTCCCCTTGGTCTCTGGGACCTGGCACTCCTAAAGGTCAGTCATGCCAGGAAAAGTGAAGGTGATGAATACATTCAGTAATTCAGCCCCTGTAACCATGTCCTGTATAACCAGACCCCCCTTTCCTTCAGCCATGGGCCTGTGTTTTCCCCAGCCTTCATTCTGTCAGCCACATACCCACAGAAGCCCTTTCTGCCACTTTTCACATCTCATAGCAGAGTCAATTCCACTTTTCTTTACCTTGCCTAACCTCATTTCCATGCTTGGACAGTGTTCCTGTATTCCTCCAGGTCTACCCATTCTTGTTTTCACTCTCTGTGTGTTTCCCTTTTGTGTTTGAGTTGCCTTGTTCACCCACACAGGCCTCCTGCCATTTGTGCCTGATTTTCTGCTTGTCAGGACAGAGCACTCTTGAAGTTGGAGGAGGTGATCCTTGAACATCCACAGCTCTCCTGTGCCTGTCTTCTCTCCAGGCTTTATCCCATGGGACTCTTCCAAGCAGACCAATGAAGAGGCCAAAATCTGCCCTCCCGAAGTCCAGAGTTGTGCTCTTGCTTTTCATCCTCTTCCTTCCCTTCAGGATCCTGAAGTCTACAGTCCCTGCCTCACCCTGTCCCGACCTTCATGTTGATGGACCTGAGGCTCCAGTCCCCATCAGTACTCAGCAGCCAGACAGGGTGTTTTTAGTGCAAACCTGCCTACCAACTGTGGACCCTCTGTGTTTTCTCCTCCTGGAGCTGAACAGCAGCTGTTTTCAGACATCTCACCCCATGCTGGCCACGACTGAGTCTTCCTTTGTGTCAGTCAAGCAGAAGAGACTAACCAGCATCTGCTTCTTCACGTGGTCTTAAGGATGGAGGTGCAAACCAGGCTGCAACCAGGGTACACTGGGAGTCCTGGGACAGAAAGGACTCACAACAGCTTGGACTGGCAATAGTGAAGCCTGATGGCTGCCCAGGAGCATTAGGGCCCAGGAAAATGGCACTTGAGCTGTTGGCTCCCTCCTCGTGCTGTGTCCTGTCGCTGTGGGGACAGTGACAGTGCAGGAGAGTGGTCACAACAAGCAGGGTTCTGCTTCCCAACAGCAGCAGCAGCATCTATGTGGCCTCCACCTTGGAACATCTCTGTGCTTAATTAAAATAATTAAAAACCCAAAAATCCAGGGAGAAGAGGGTTGTTCAGAGCCCAGAGGTGAGAGCTGGCTGACACCTGCTGCCGGCTGGGGAGGGTGAGGAGCAGCTTTCCTCTGCCCTGGTCCCGGGGTGGGTGGCACAGCTGTGTCTCTGCCCTGGGGTGGAGATGAGGATTTGAATCCCCAGGGCTCTGGTTCTGCAGAGCTTGTTGTGCAGTTGCTGACCTGGGAGTGAAGCCAAGCCCGACGGATGCACACGGAGTCCCCGTGTCCGAGCCCCGCTGAGCCCCCTGGGAGCTGTTGGCCTTTCCTCCTGGTGCTGGAGCGGCTTGAGAAAGAGGGGGCAGAAGTCAGAGATCCCTGTGGCACCGTGTGGACTGGAGAGCTGCAATCAGCCTCCCACCAGACTCGCTTATTCCTGATGTTATTGTGAGGCCATAAAGATTATGTATTGCTCATTCCCCACAGAGCTCCTTTGCTCAGTGCTTTACACTCCTGCAAAACAGTATGTGCCTTTCTGGAAAGACAAAATAAAGCTAATGGAAGACAACCAAAAGATTGACTTTTGTTTTCCAGGACTCCAGCAGTCCAAGGGTGATGTGTCTTCCTTGGTTGCTGCATTCGGCTGAGGTTCCCTCCAGCGAGGTGCTGAGGGTGGGATAGCTGAGGAGGGGACACTTATGGGATCCCTGTCACTGCCAGGGCCTCCTTCCCTGTGTGCCCTTTCTGCCCAGGCTACCTGCAACACTTGGGTTCCTTGTCAGAGACCAGCCCCACTGTCCCACATCCCCAGGTTTTCCAGTGGTTTGCTCTGCTCACCCCACGTGTCCCTCCCAAAGCACCCAAACTGTCACTGTAAAAATCAATGCTGTTTGAACTTCCCCCTTTCCTTGTGGAGCTGGTTTTACATCAGCTACCATTTCTCCCATTTCCATGTGCTTTCTGACAGGGAGCCCTGTCTCACAAACCAGTCTAAGGAGCCGCTGCAATTCCGGAGGAACCCAATGCTCCTGGAAAGGAGCTGGAAAACCCACTGTTATTTTCTCTCCTAATTGCAATTTCAGTGACTCATCCCTGGTGCCACACTGCAGTGCACAGCCATTGTGTGGATTTGTACCCAATCTTGAGCAGTCACAATTCACTGCTCAAGTTTTCAGGCCACCCAAGCCATTAGGAAAATAAATGTAAAATAAGAACCTGCTGGTACAGTTGGCTGGTGGAGCAGCACAGCCCCTTGGGACAGCAGCAGAAGAGAAAGGCATTCAGTGCTCTCCAAGGCTGCTGTGCCCAACGTGGCTGAGCTGCTGCCTGAACATGTGCTCTCTGAACAAGAGCTGACTCCTCCTCTCCCCTTTCCCATCCTCTTCCTCTCTCCTTTCCCATCCTCTTCCTCTCTCCAGCTCTATCTCAGCCCCATTCCTCAGCCCTATAAAGCTATATAGGCTCTATCTCCACCTGTTCCTTTGCCTCCCTTTTTCTATCCCAATCTCTTCCCCTTTGCTCCCCATTTTTAGCCCACTCCCCGTCTTTAGCTCATCCTCTTCCCCATCCAACAAAACCCCACCTCTATCCCCATCCCACCCCATTCATATCCTTATCCCTATCCCTATCCCCACCCCATACCCATTCCTATATTCATACCTGTACTCATCCCTGTTCCTCCCCATCCTACCCCTATCATCCTCTTTGTACAGGTCCCCAAAGCCTTCCCCAACCTCCTCCCAGCCCTCCACTCCGCAGGGGGAGGTTTCTGGGGACATCTCCTGGGAGGGTGGGCAGTTCCCACAGGAGCAGTTGGAGGGATGCCCTGGGACAAGGACTGGAGTTCACTCCCCTTCATGCCTGTGGCTGTCACAGGAGGCAGAGGCATTCCTTGGAGCCCTCAGCCCTGCCCCTGCTCATGCTGCTGATTCACTGTTCAAGGCCCTGTTGGGCTGTTTGTATAAGGATACACAACCCTGGTTTTGCCAGGACCATTCTCTGGTTGAGATGCTGACTTCGGGATGCACTGGGACATGCCCTGCTACTCCAGATGCCCAAACTCAATTCCAGGGCACCAAAACCTTTTGTCAACCAACACAACATCCAGGGAAGAGCTGACCAGGTTTGTTTACCCCGTGCCTGGAGAGCTGACAGGCTCTGCCCCCAGCTCCTGGCACCTGGCTGAGCACGGCTGGACCAGCCTGGCTGAGCAAGGCCAATAAACTGAATTCCACTGGGCTTCCAGAGCCAGGCAACAGGGGTTTGGTGGGGATGGGCAGTTGGAGAGGAGCCCAGCATCCCCCAGGCTGCTGTGAGGGACACAGGGAGCTGCTGTGAGGGACACAGGGAGCTGCTGTGAGGGACACAGGGAGCTGCTGTGAGGGACACAGGGAGCTGCTGTGCATCTCCCAAGCCCACACTGGCCACTCACACTGTTGCCATGGCACGATGTTACCAAGATGACTGCTGTGCAGCTCAGGTTCTCATCAGGTTCAGCATTGTCTGGGATGAAGTTGAGCCACTTGAGGACTCATTGTCACCTTCCTATACCTAAAGGGGCTTATAAAAAAGAGGGAGAGTAACTTTTTACACAGGCACAGGACATGTGTGACAGGACAAGGGGGAGTGGTTTTAAACAAAAAGAGGAGAGGTTTAGATGAGGTGTTAGGAAAAAATTGTTCCCTGTGGGGGTGGGGAGGCCCTGGCACAGGTTGCCCAGAGAAGCTGTGGCTGCCCCATCCCTGGAAGTGTCCAAGCCCAGGTTGGACAGGGCTTGGAGCAATCTGGGATAGTGGAAGGTGTCCCTGGCCATGGCAGGGAGTTGGAATGAGATGAGCTTTAAGTTCCTTCCAACTCAAACCATTCCATGATTCTATGATCTCATTTCAGCAACACATTCCCTGGCTTTGTCACAGAGTGTGCTGGAAAGGAGAGATTGGAGCCTGTGAGAACCAAGCTGGCAAACTGTGCCCGTGTCTCTGAGCAGAACGAGTGGGAGCAAAGGGGCTCCCTGGGCCAGGCTGGGAAGTGTGGCCAAAGCTGGGGTTACAGGACCCAGCCACAGGCTCACCAGCCCTCCTGTTGCAGTGGTGCAGGGGCAGTCACAGCTGCCTTTGCTCCTGGGGCTGAGGGGTGGGAGCAGAGCCCTCGCTGGCAGCTCAGGTGGCAGAGCAGTGCACGGACACAAACCCTCCCTGCTTCCTCACACAGCCCCTGTTTGCGCCCTGGGAACCTGCAGCACCGAAGGGGAGCTGAGGAGGGTGGAGCAGGGTGCAGAAGGGGGAGCCCAGCTTGTGGCCTGCTCACCCAAGCCTCCAAAATACCTGTGAGCAGCGAGTGCAGCGCCGGCAGGGCAGGAGGGGCTGCGGGACCCCCACGGATATTCACGACTGTGTCATTAGAGGGTGCCAGTGCATTGCTGCACGGCAGGCCTGTCCCTCACCTGTCCCACAAGGGGTCCTGGGCTGCAGCATGCAGGGCTAAATTCCTTCTTGGGAAGTTCAAATGCCAGAGCCCAGCCAGGTATGGAGCCACAGGACGGGAGCAGCAGATGCAAAGGGTGTCTGTGAGGGGGTTCTACGAGGCTGTGCACCAAGGGGAGCTGTGCAGTGGCTCCAATGCCTCTTGCAGAGGTTGCCCAGCCTCATCCATGCTCAAACCTTCCATTATCCCACCCAGCAGGGCAGAGAGCAACTAAAACCAACTGGCCCAGCCCTGCAGCCCTCCCCAAGCTCTCTCACGGCATTGCCAGCCGGGTGAGCCCCATAAACCAACCAAAAAGGCTTCACCCAAGCTCTGGTTGTGTTAGGGGCTCCAGGACATCACAAACACACACCCCACAACAGAGGAGCCAGGGTTTGCTCTCTTTGGGAAGGTGCTTTATTGTCAGGATGCCACTGGGAGGTCACTCCAGAGCTCCCAGCAGTGGAAGTGTGCAGTCCATGGAAGTCTGTTACCGTGACCCCAACACCTGGAAAGCCTCCTGCCCGCCACCAAAATGGAAAATTTTGTCCCTGCCTCCACTAACTGAACTACAGTGGGCACCTTGGAGGGACTTTAGTGCAAATCCTGTGGGTCTCCTGTGAAGTTTGGGATTGCTTGAGCCCAAATCCATTGGTTAGTGGCACAGGGAGCTTCCAACATCAGTCATGGGGCGTGAGGCAACTCACACAGGCAATGTTTAGAGCCCAGGGGCAGAGGTCTGTTCTCCAGGAATGTGCCATGCCTGGTTCTTCCAGGACTAGGGACAAAACCCACAATCATTCCAGCAAAACACTGAACAAAATCAAGGCCCAGAGAGAACTGCTGCTGGACAGCCTCTCACCCCGGTATGGGTGGAGTATCCCTCCTGCAGAACTGGGGGTGTCCCAGAGATACCCCAGCTCAGGATTTACTCTGAGCACATTGAGCTGGAGGGCTTAGGATAGTTGTTCCTTTCCTGCCCATTGGGTCACACCACTGTGTGAATAGTGATGAATTTTAGGCTTAAGTGTTTAGGATCTTGCAAAGCAATCAACATTTTTGGGATAAAATGCTTTGTGGGAAGCAAAAGGCAGTGCTGTGAGAACACCAATATTATGGCCTTCTCTCTAATGCTCTTCCATCTGCTCTGCAGGAGTCAAGGGCTCCTGGATACCACAGGGTACCTGCAGCTGAATGCTCTGAAGGATCATAGAATCATAGAATGTTTTGGGTTGGAAGGAACTTTGAAGATCATCTCGTTCCACTCCCTGTGCGTCCCATGGGCAGGGACACCTCCCACTATCCCAGGCTGCTCCAAGCCCTGTCCAACCTGGCCTTGGACACTTCCAGGGATTCAGGGGCAGCCACAGCTTCTCTGGGCAACCTGTGCCAGGGCCTCCCCACCCTCACAGGGAAGAATTTTTTCCTAACATCTAATCTAAATCTACTCTCAGTTTGAACCCACTCCCCCTTGCCTTGTCACTACATGCTCTTGTAAAGAGTCTTGCTCTCTCTTTCCTGTAAGGAAGTTCCTGTCAGGATGGTGGTTTGCCTACTGACAGCAGAAAACTGTGACCACTAAGATACAATTTCCTCTGTGCAACCTCATCTCTCTCCCTTCCCAGCCATCCTGTGGCCGTGTAGGTCCATCCCTCTGAAGCAGGATTGTGTCCAACCCCTGTCCCTCCTTCCTGCAGTGCAAGGAGGTAGCAGGGTCTGCTCGAGGGTCCAGACCAGCTGGGGTAATTCTGAGGCTGGTTGGTGGCTCCTTTGAAGCTCTTCTGCTCCAGTTCAGCTAAGCAGGTCCTGTTTGTGGTAAGAGCAGTGCTGTCCTGCCCTAACACCCTTCAAACACCTCCTCCTGCAGCCTCACAGCTGTACAGGGGCCATCACCAGAGCAATGATCCTGGTGGAGGATGAAAATCTTGGGCCTTTGGAGGGCTTAACATCTTGGCCAGGGTTAACCCCAGCCAACCCCCAAGCCCCTTACAGCCCTCACTGACTCCACCACCACCAGGATCGGGGAGAGGATTGGAAGGGTAAAAGCTGGAAAAATCGTGGATTGAGATAAAGACAGTTTATAGGGGAAGCAAAGGCCTCACATGCAAGCAAAGCAAAACAGGGACTGAATTCCCTGCTTCCCATGGGCATGCAAATGTTCAGCCTCCTCCAGGAGGGCAGGGACACATCACATGTAACAGTGACTTGAGAAGATAAAGTCACCACTCCAAATATCCCTCCCTTCCTCCCCCTCTTTTTATATGCTGAGGATGATGACACCTGGTCTGGAATATCCCTCGGGTCAGTTGGGGTCACCAGTCCCAGCAGGGTCTCCCCATGCACCCCCAGAT
Source organism: Lophotriccus pileatus (assembly GCA_035583135.1). Taxonomy (NCBI): domain Eukaryota; kingdom Metazoa; phylum Chordata; class Aves; order Passeriformes; family Tyrannidae; genus Lophotriccus; species Lophotriccus pileatus. The sequence goes on along the minus strand of JAWWES010000030.1, from coordinate 2,792,172 downwards.
CCCTTGGCAGAGAGGCAGAAGGGGGAGCAGGAGAGGCCCTGGCTCTGTGTAAGCCCTGCCCAGCAATAACAAAAACATCTCTACATTGTCACCCCTGTGTTCAGCACAAATCCTACACACTCCATACTAGGGAAGAAAATTAACCCTAAATTAACCCAGATAAAACCAGCAGACCTGGAATGTCTCAGCCTCAGCTCCCGCAGGGCACTCAGGGGGGTGTTCCCTTATCATGTCCCTCAGCTCTCATGGCTGCAGGAGCCACAGAGTGAACCAGTCCCTTCAGAGCAACGGGGGTTTGTCTGCCTGAACCCCACAGTGACAGTCCTTGGGCATACACCAGCTGGAGAGGGAGCACAGGTGCCTTTTGGACTCAATCCTGCCTCTGCTGCAGGCTTTATCCTGTGTGGACAATGTTGTTCTTCCAACAGCCCCCAGCCTCGAGTTTCTTAACCTCATTTACAAACGGAGGGGAGTTGAAATTCAAACTTTCAGAGTGTCCTGTGTCCAATCTTTTCTTGTAGATAGGAAAACAGAGATGCAGCAAGTTATCTACTTCTACCAGCCACACTGGAGTGCAGGGAGAAATGGATTTGAGACCCTTTCCAAGCCCCTCTTACCCTGGTACAGCAGGAGAGCTAGCTATGGCTCTGGCTTCCCCTGCAGGCACATTCACAAGGGGGTCCCCGAGCCTCAGACCTTGCCAGGTGATCTGTTCTCTTTCCATGAGTGATCAGCCTGGCTTTTGATGATATTTTCACATACCCAAACATAACAGCCTTCCTATCTTATCTTGCAGCATAAATCTTGCTTTACTAGGTGGGAGTGAGAGATCAAAGGACACTGAGGGTGATGGAGAGCAGAGATCCAAGTCTGCAGAGACACTCAGCACCAGGCAGCGGCTTGGGAAGGAGCAGAGCCCTGGGACCTGCAAGCAGAAGAGCAGATCAGCTTCAGGACTGTCCTGCACGAGGTCAGGGCACAGTGAGCAGTCAGACAACTTTCTGCACTGCTCCCAGCCCCATGAAGAGGAGAAGGCAGAGAGGATAATGCTGCCACTAACACTATTTCACCACCAGGCAGGACAACTGAGACAAGGACAAGTTGGAGAGTTTCATAAGTCAGCAGGAGGATAACCAGAACCCATCCTGAGTGAGGAGGGATGGACAACCACCACTTCTCTCTCACAGAGCCAGTTTTCAGAGTGCAGGGTTTGGGTTCACCCAGATGAGGCTGCAGGATGGGAAGGGACATTGGATCTGTTCCACAGCATCATGCCTGGAGGCTGTGATTCAGTCTGGACCAGCAACGACCCACTTCACGCGTGGGCTGCTGCTTCCTTGCTCACAGACCATGGTTTGCCATCAGGAGTACCAGCCCCATCCACTCCAGATCCAGCAGCTCTCGTTTGATTCGGACCAGACACCCAGGCACAGCCCCTGGCAGGATGGACCAAGGCCTGCTTCCAAAGCCATCTGTGTCCCTGACAGAAAGTATGGATTGTAACCTTTAAACTGCTAATTTTTATGAGGTAGGTCAGAGAAGCTTCCTGATAGTACAGGAGATGGGTAAGAGAGACCTTTGTCCGAGGCAGGGCTTGGGATTTCAGCACACGGGGTGCAGATCCACAGACTTTATCCTCCCAGGTGGCACTTTCCTCTTGAGGTGCTCCATCAATCCTGGATCTGCCCACAGGGGCCTGAACAGTGTTTTTGTGGAGGCACTGACATGTAGTAAGCAGGAAGGTGCAGGCTGGTGGGAGTGTGGGGATGGAGCAGGATCTCTTCAGCTGGATCTGCCACAGACACAAGGACAAGGACATCTCCTCCCTGATCCCTTCTGCCCTGCAGACACTTCCACCAGAAATAATCACCAGCAAAGCTGCCCTGCCTGGCCCTGCCTGCAACCCACAGTCTCACACAACCCCCTTGCAAGACACTGGGGTGTTTCACAAGGTTTTTGCAACGGGCTTAACCAAATTACTATGTGGAAAGAGGTGTGAAACCAGCAGGAATGGGGGCAAGCAGCCACAGTGAGTCCTCTGGGCAACAGCCTTGCACTCTGCTGTTCCCTGTCTCACCATTCATCTGCTCTCCACAGCCTGTGCAGGTCCAGCTCCTGCATTTGTCCCCTGCAAGGTCAACTCCTTCCCGTGGCTGGTGGTGCTCAGGCAATCGGAAAGAAAAAAAGTAAACACCGAAGACAAAAGCTTTTATTGTGGAGCTGTGACTTTGGCAGGTGTGGGGAGGGCTGGGGGGAGATAAATATTGCTAAGCCAGAGTTTCCAGGCAGCCCAGGCTTCCCAGTAGACAGGATTCACACCTCCCTTCCCACATCTGCTAATAGGGATAGGCCAGGTCAGGGAACAGGAGAAAGCAAGGGCAAAAATCACCAGTAAAATTGCAAAGGGGGCGAGTTTCACAGGTGCAAAAGCTGGTCTGTCCTCCAGCATCTCGGACAGGGTGTTCAAACAACCCCATTCCACACCTCAGCAGCTCCCTGCCCTCAGCTGCAGCTCCGAGCTGGCCCCCCACACACAGCAGTGAAGCCTGGGTGGGAGCTCACGTGAACCCAGAGGTTCAACCTCCAGGATGCTCCCACGCCTCTCCTGGGGAGCTGGTTCTGGGATGTGCTTGCACACCTGATGGGAACTGGGTGAACATACCCTCCACGTGTCCTTGCTCAGTGTCCTGTCTCTCCTCTGTCCAGGGAAGAGATGGTTTGTCTTCTTTTTGTAGGAGCTAAGTCCCAGTTTGTTGGGTAGACTTCCATCCCAGCCTCCTTTCCAGGGAAAAGCCAGCCACAACCAAAAATTAAGATATACTTTCTGCTGGAGGGGCAATAAAAGCAATAAAGCCTGCACTGCATTAATGTGCAAACTAGTAACAAGGATATGTAAGTATCAAGTGTCATTTGAAGATTTTAATGAGGCCAAGCAATGTTTCTCAAGCAGCTTTCTCAGTTAATGTTTAACAGGATGACCATGGAGTCAAGGACCATCACGAGTTCGATGTTGATCAGCAGAACAATGTATATTGTGTCTGCTTCGAGGTCCTGGCCGGGCAGTATCACTTGCAAAGGCAAATGTAAATAACATCCTAGGGCAAGGAAAGCTGTGTGGGAGGGAATTGTCTGCACCTCCAGGGCAGTGGAGCAGCAGCCCCTGCTTGTGCCCACGTGTGAAGTGCCTTTCCCCAGAACCTTCATCATGACCTTTGTCTCTTGGGCTTGCTGGTGTGGCACAAAATGATCCAGAGGATTTTGTTTGGGTTTGTTTTGTTAGTTTTTTCCCATTTTGTGGAGCAAACTGTCTCATGGGAGGCTATGCCAGATGTTGGGGTGCTGGAGCATGTCCAGAGAAGAGAAATAGAGCTGGGGAAGGGTCTGATGAGAAGCAGCTGATGGAGCTGGGGGGGCTCAGCCTGGAGAAAAGGAGGTTCAGGGGGACCTTCTCACTCTCTGAAACTCCCTGATGGGAGGGTGGGCCCAGGTGAGGGTCGGGCTCTGCTCCCAGGGAACAAGAGACAGGACAGGAGGAAATGGCCTCAAGTTGCACCACAGAGCTTTTCCAGCCTAAGTGATTCTGTAATTCTGTGTGAGGAGGGCAGCATGGCTGGGGCAGATGATGCTGTGGGACGATAGTTGGTGATTAACTCCCTGGATCCAGAGAACTGGAAAGGGCTCTCTAATGTCTGCCACACTTCTCATCACCAGAAGGTTTCATTTAGGATGCACCTGAGGTTCTTCAGGCAGAGCAGAATAGATCCTGTTTTTCTCTTGCCCAAGAACACAGCCTGTCACGTAACTAATTCAAATAATTTCTTCCTGGTTGAGCCTCATTAGGGACCCAGCATTAAACTGGCCTGATTAGATCGACCAATCGATGTGGGGAAAGGGAAGCTGGTTTCGGCACGCAGGGCAGCACAGGGGCAGGGCCATGCTGCTCCACTCCCTGGGGACCACCATGTCCCCAGCCACCCCACCACAGCCCCCTGCCCCACCTCGTGCCCACAGCCATCCCCTCAGCACTGCCCACCACCCTGAGTCCCAGTCATGTGCCGGGGGCAGGGATGGTGCCTGAACGTCCGACCTGCGTCCTTGATCTGTTTTATCTGGGCTTTCCCAGGCGCTCCAGTCTTTCCCGTTATCACATGTCCCATTATCAGCAGAAGGAGACAGCCCCCCTGCAAAGGTCCTGGTCCCCAGCCTGGTGCCCCATCCAGTCTCTGCAGGAAAGGGAGTGGGAGCAGAAAAGCGTGGGGGACAGTGGGACCCTGGGGTTCCCTGGTGGGGCTGAGGCTCTCTGGGTCCCACAGCTCCCAGCCCTGGCCCTGAGCAGGCAGAGAGGCCTTGGTGGGGCTGCAGCAGCACCCCAAGACTCCCCGTGCCCACCCCAACCCCTCTGTCCTGCCTTTGCTTAACCCCCTGCTCAGCCCCTGCTCAGCTGCAGTCAGGGACACCCCTCCCCACGGGCAGGGTCGGGACCCTGTGGGTCAGACCAGCCCTTTCCAACTTCAGGCCCCTTGGACCACACTTGCCTGGCCAGGGCCAGGGCCAGGGCAGGGGCTGGGACAGGGGCAGGAAAGTAGCTGGGACAGTAGTAGGGACAAGGGCAGTGCTAGGACAGGGCAGGGGCAGGGACAGGGAAAAGGGCAGGACCAGGAACAAGGGTAGGGAAAGGGGCAGGGACAGTGGCAGTAGCAGGGACAGGAGCAGGGACAAGGACAGGCGCAAGAGCAGTAGCTGGGACAGAGATGGGGCAGGGCCAGGGCCATGGACAGTGGCAGAGACAGGAAGAGGGGCAGTAGCCGGGACAGGGACCGGAGCAGGGACACCAACACGGACCGGGACAGCTCCCGGGGCCGCGCCGGCCGCTCCCTCAGGCCACGCCCCTTTTGGGCACGCCCCCAGGGCGTGTCCCCCGCGCGTGACGCGCTCGCCCCGCCCCGCGGGGGCGTGTCCCGAGCGCTGCCCGTGACGTCACGGGCGCGGGGTGCGCAGCAGGTGCGGGTCGCGCAGGGCGGAGGTACCGGGGGGTCCGTGCGGGGCCGGGGGGGCCGGGAGGGGGTCCGGGGAGGGGTGGGGGGCACCCCCAGGGCAAGGCTAGGCTGGGCTCCGCTCGGCTCCGTGCGGGAGCGGCTGGCGCGCCTGGGTGGGAGCGGGTCCGGGTCCGGGTCCGGGCGCGGGGGTCGCGGTGGGGCTGAGGGGGATGAAGAAGAGGATGAGGAGGGCGAGGAGGAAGGCTCGGGGTGAGCGGCGGGAGCCGCCGCACCCCTGGGAGCCGGCGGTGGGTGACAGCGCTGCGGAGGGGTCGGTGCGGGGCGGGGGGAGCCAATGAGGCCCCCCGGGCGCTCCCCCCACCCCAGCCCGGGGGTCCCTCGCTGTGTGCAGCCCCAGCGAGGCGATTGTTGCCCCGGTTTACAGACAATTCCCGGCGGCGTGGCGGGGCTGGAGACTCCCAGCCCTGCCCTGTGTGCGGGGGGCTCGGGTGGGGGGGGCCGGGCGGGGCTGTTCGTGCAGTTGGGAGGGCAGGGAAGGGCATCCAGAGCAGATGGGCACGGCTCGAACTAAAGCCGGGCTTATTTGGTGCGGGGCAAGACGCGAGCGAGCACTCGGAGTAAAAATAATAATAATAATAACACCGCATCGTGTGTTTGAAAAGCCATTATGGTTGTCCTGGATTTTACGTTTCCTGTCCCTATAGCTGAGGAGACCTCATTTGGATAATTAAATGTCGCGGTGAAATAGGAGAATGAGGAAAAAGGGGGGTACTCGACTCCTCTCCGCTGCCACATGGATCTGCCCCCCTCTCTGGCGGCGGTGGACAGATCCTCTCGCAGCGGGGTGGTGCCGAGGTCTGTCCCAGCCATCCCAGATTCGTGCTTGGCTTTATCTGAAAGGGGAAAAAAACGGAGCTTTTTGCTTTTGTTGCCTTTGCTACGAGACGAGTGTGAACAACCTGATTGTAAATAGGGTAGGTCTGGGTAAGGTAGTAAGTGTGGGTGAGTTCGAATGTCGGTGCTGAGCAGCTGCCTTCTCTTTGTGCTCTGGTAAACACAGGGGTGGGATACGAGGTGTGGGAGGTGCTGCTGTGCCGGGAAGGGGGTATTTTTCACCAGTTGCTTTAATAGAAACTGACTCCTTGTAGAAACTTTTGGTGATGATAATAATATTGTTACTTCAGATAGACTGATGAGGCTGAGAACACTGATTTTTTTGCACAGTAAATTGTATTGATCCTGTTTCAGGGCTTTTTGGGGACAGTCAGGGATTAATGTGCCTGTTAGATAATAATCTTCTACTGCACAGAATGGTGGTTTTACCAAGCCCTGAAACTTCTGTAGCACGAACTCTGCCTCTTATTCATGTGCTATAAAGGCCATCTTTGTTGAATACTGATTTGTCATTCCCTGAATGGTGTGAGAGCTGTAACTGATAATCTGCAGAGGCTTGTGGTTGTCCTTGCTGCAGAGGTCGCAGGGAAGAGGAGAATGTCCTGTAAAGGAGTGGCTCTGACGTGGGTGGGGGCTCTGCATGGGCTGAGCAGACCCTGCCCTGGCGTCAGTCAGAGGAGAGCGATGCAGTGTTTTGCTGCCGCCTGTTCCCCCCTCCCAAGTCCGTGGTACATTTAAAATTGGCTGCTCAGAAACCCAGGGGTGTTCTGTGAGCATAAGCAGAGATGTTCCTGCTCACAGCGTTGCACTGGGATGGTGGAAGTACCTGGAGGGCTGTGTGTGCCAGAAGCAGAGGAGCTGCCTGTTCCCAGGGGTATTTCTATGCATGATCAGGTGAATATGTTACCTAATTATTTTTCTGTGAGGGCAGAGCTTGTGTAACTCCGGATTTTCAAGAAGCAGGCCTGCATTTCTCCTGTCTCCCTGTGGCATGGCTGGAAGCTTAGCAGGGCTCCCTGAAAAACTTTCTCGTGGGAGCTGGAGCCTTGAATGAGCAGTTCGTGTGCTGCTGTCAGTATCGACGTTTCCTACTCTCTCGGTGTGTATTCTGTCTTTCCCAACTTCCTGCTTCTGACCTCAAACCCGGTGGCTCAATGAGTAGAAAATAGCACTGTCATTTCTGGGAACAGGGAAAGATTGGAAGGATCTGGAGTCATTCAAGCACACGGTCAGTGTTGCCAGGCCTGGCGTCCTGCCGGCAGCAGCTCAGCCTCCCGCAGCCAGCCGGGAGCCTCCCGGGCTGCTGGCCCTGGGTGGGGAAGCTGCCTTCTCCAGATTTGGGGGGTGAAGTGCTTGGCCTCACGCCCGTGAAGGGCAGGCAGATGCCGGGCTACCCTCGCCCTGTATCCCGGGGAGCATTTCCCAGCTGGGACACGGCCACATGGAAGTGCCTCCACCCCACTGCTGTGCTCCAGTGCCTGCCCAGAACTGCAGGGAGCTGCAGTTGGACCTCCTTGGAAGTGTCTGGCTGTATTCCTTATGCCAGGCACTGCTGCTGCTGCTTCTGTCACTTATGTATCAGAAAGGGATGTTTCCACACTAAGATTATAACATATTCTTGAGGTATTATTTGGTCGTACCAGCTATTGAGGGCAGTGCCCTGAAGTGTAAAAGCTTTTCAGCCTCTGACAGGGTAAGGCAAAGGCTTTCTTGGGTTGGTGACAACTGGTGTGGGAGGAACTGGCTTGTGCCCTGTGACAAGCAGCCATTAAAGAGGATTCTTGCATGTGCCCTACAGGCAAAGTAAAGCATTGTGTTAGAGCAGCAAGTAGGATGTGGAAAAGCAGAAAGAGTGAGAAAACGTGAGGGAGAAAACAAAAAAACCTCGGTCTCATTCCATTTTCCAGCTTCTCACAACAATCCTTCGGAGTAATGAGATCTCAACTGTAGAAAAAGCCTGTATTTCTGTCTGCACACACCAAAGTAACTGTGCCCTGGGATGTGTGTGCTGCCCGAAAATCTGGGGAGCATCTTCCACTAAGTCCACCCGTGTATCAGAGCTGGGGAGGTTACCCTGAAAGACTGCTGCTGTTCCGTGGCTGGAATGCTGCCAGAACACCATCTGAATAACATATGAATGTATTATCAGTGCTTATTAATTTCCTTACCAGTCATGCTGTTTGTTTCACATTCTCCTCTCGGCGGGACCAACAAAGCTGCTTTCTTTAACTATTATTTGCAGGTCTGGTTGAACTTGTCAATCAGATGTTTTCAATGATTTTTGTTTTGTTTTGGTATTTATTTCACCTTGAAACTGCCAACGCACCACTTGAAGAGCAAACTACAGTCATATATTTCTGGAATTACCTAAGGCAGCACGTTTCACAAAGGCTTGAGCAAGAGCAGTGCCTGCAAAAGCATTTAAAACCCGAAACCAAGATGTTAACGCTCCTCTCTGGAGTGATTTCTGTTTAAAGGTGCTTTTTGGTGTGTTTCTGTTCCTGGGCAGAGTCTCACCTGGGGTGTCAGCAACAAGTGCCGTGACTGACACCACCCGAGGGGCTGTGCAGTCGTGTTCTCTGTCATTATCATTATTAGTCCCTGGTGTTTTAAGTGTATGTTCTTAAAACCTTTCATCAGATGTCTGAAAAACTTGACAGTTTTTTCCCCACGAGGGTGCAGTTCATGTAATAACAGTAGCAGGGCAATGGATTAGGGTTTTTTTATGATTATAATTTTTTACTAACATATTTATTATAGGAACTACACTATGTCAGCTTCATACTTTTCTTCTGCCATACAGAACACGTAGGTGGACAGTGTGTTGCAAGCAAGAAAACTGGGCAGTAAGTGTCAGGTATAGTGTTTCTGAAGAGGTTTGTGTGTTCCTGACAGTTGACAAGACGATGAAATTTGTCTGCCGAGGGAAAATCCTGGAATGCAAACCTGGGTGCGTAGGTAAGAGTTCCGTGGAGACAGAGGAGCAAGGATAGATCTGTGACTCTGAAGTTCTACAAAGGACAGTTCCTCTGAGGCAAACACTGCTGTGACTACAGGCCCTTTAAAGCTGATGAAACCAAAATCACCTGAAAATGTGCATATCCATCGTGGCTTTGCCAGAAAGGCAGGGCAGACCATGGGACTGGAGAGGGACACCAGTGTCAGCCTCAAAGATCAGGTGCACTCTCCACTTGCACACACGGGCAGACTTCAGGGCTCTGGAGGGCTTGGAGGCTCCCAGGAAGAAGGAATACCCAGCTCAGGAACTCAGAAGGTTAGATTCTTGTTCACCCAAACCTCTGTTCACTCCACAGAGCTGCCTGAGCTGGTGGCAGCGGAGTGGTTTTGTGCAGGAGATGCCTGGCAGCCACTCGACTAAACGTGAGGAAACACACCCCTTCCCAAGAACCAGGAGTGTCCTGGAGCTCCAGACACCTCTGAAGGAAAGGGGTTTGAACAGGGGAAGGGGTTTTTAGCTTTTGCTTTGGCAGGACAAAGCTGGGCTCTTCACTTCTGCTCTTCACCTGTATTTTATGAAGTAAGGCAGTTTTGAGCACCTTTTGTCAGAAAAGGTGGGGGCAGTTCATGTGCAGTTCAGCTGTTACTCCAGGTGAAGTGTTACTCTGCTGCTGAAGTGGGAGGGCAAACCAGGGAGGAAGCTTTTCCTGGAAGCGAACTGAGCAAGGATGGAATCTCTTACAATTTATCCTTAACATACCTTTCGTGCAATCACTAAATGGACCTGGCAAATAAGCTGGTAAGAGGGAAACACAGAGCCAGTGCCATTTAAGAGCCACTTGTGCCCGTTTTTTCATTTGGATACTGTTCATATGAAATGTAATTTAAATGCTAGGCTGGTTGCCAGGAGCTGGATTGTTGATGTTAAATGTACTTTCCATTAGAGCTCTGTATTGGAAAACGACTTCCTAGCGCTGCAGGCATTGGAAGGGGTGGGTTACATCAGGGTGCCCCAGTTGTCCTTCTCAGGGTCTCACCATGCCCTCCATCTTCATCTGTGTAAAGACCAGCTGAGCCAGTATCTGCCATACCCAAAACACCACTCCTCCTGCCTGTGGCAGCACAAGGTGTGGTGCTTGTTCTCTGTCCTAAAAAAACCCAACTTCTTGCCTTTAAATCCCAAAAATCTGCTAGTTGTTTTTGGTGTTCCAGACTGCTGATTTCCTTTTTTTTTGTTTTGTTTTAACTTACAAATCCCCCACTTGTTTCATAGGGCTGTTTCTTGCACTGTTCCCTATGCACCAAGAGGCGTTTCTCCCTATTTCAGTACTCAGGTTAGACTGTCATCTCCCCAGCTCTTGATTAATGGACTTGCTTGCGCTGGAGATTGCATTTGGAGGATCTGATTTGCAGGCTAGCTGTCCCTAGGGGCTGGTGTTTCTTTGCAGGTGGGTTAGCAGCTGTGAAAAAGTGCAGATGGTAAAACTGTGTAAAAATGCAGATGGTTCTTTGCATTCCCTATTCAATGTAACAAGGTCAGTGCCAACAGGTAGGAGCAGATTCATACTGATCCCCAGTCACTTTGCCATAATTATAGTGGCCATAATTATTCTGACCTCTGAAGAGATGCTTGGGAGTGCCAGCCTTGTACGTGGCCTGTTGGAGGAGGGAAAAGGGTGAAACTGGGTCGTCTTGGCAGGAAGTATTGTTTGTTTGGGTGCCCCTTGTGCTGACAGAAGAGTTTTCTTTCCATCATGTTCCCTCGTTTGTTCTCCATTCTTGTTTGTTTCCCTGCACCACGTCACCTCCTGACCAGGCTGTGCTGCGGGGCCGCGCTCACGGAGTGACGTGGTGGGCAACCATCTCAATTAGGCTGCCTGGTTTCTTTTTTTCCTTAGTTTAGAGGTTGGAACTTGTGGGTCATGAGACTTTCCCAGGTTTTCAGAGGCTGATTTTCAGAGACTTCTGGAAGAGTCAGTGGAATGGTGGAAGAGGCTGTTGTCACTTGGGTGAGCGATGGTCCTGGCTGTGCGTGTGCAGGGACAGGCTCTACAGGAGCTGTTCCCACTTGGAAGGATCTTCCAGTTCATTAGTATGGGGCAGCCTGAGCTCTGTTTTTGGCTTGATGGGTGGGAATGGGCTAGGAAAGGGGTGGAAAGCAGTGCTGCTCACTCCAAACCAGACAAGCAGTGACACCAAAGGCACAGCGATGGGTGGGAAGATTGCCCAAGGAATGGAGCAGAGTGTCCTCAGCTGGGAAGAAAGGCCTGGAGGGGGAAAAAAAAAAAAAGAAAATAAATTCATGAGTGTGCTGGAAGAGGAGAGTCAGGAGCAGTGACTGACTAGTTGTGTAGCAGCTGCCTTGGTTTGCTGGCCTTGTACAAGGCCGTAAGTGTGAAGCAACCAGAAAGAAGGAGGTATTTCCAAAGCTTAATGATGAAATTTCTTTCTCTAGGGGTTGGTTGCCAAAATGGACAGGTTAAATTATATATATATGTAGTGTATGCCAAGCATTACAGTTGTGTACTTGTACCTTTTGCTAAGCCTTAGCCAAAGCCAGGTTACCTATGTAGAAAGACTGATGATCTCACACAGGATGGTGGCTCTTGACTCTTGGTCAGTCATCCAGCGTGTACATGCACTTACAGTGCCATGTGCATTCTCTACGTGGTGTATTGTACTTCAGTGACTCCTGTTTTGCAGACCTTATGGGTGCCCTCTGGGGTATGATAAGCAGCTCGTTTAAAAATGAAACCTTTCTGTTGGGGTAGGGGAAATAATGTTTGCCCAGCGGTGTGGAACAAAGGAGTTTGAAGATAGCTTAAGGAAACAATGGAGTATTAACGAAGTTACCCCTTAGGAAAACTACTAATGCAGGGAGGGGAGGAAGGAATAGGAACATGGTTTGCCATTCTTTTTAGCAATTTCTCTGTTGTTAACCACCATCAGACAGTGCAAATGCTGGGTGAGAGTCAAGGAAATCTCTGTTTGCTGGGTTTAGTGCTGAGTGAAGTTAAGCATCAGCGAGGCTGTGCAGGGACTGTGGAGTTCAGCACTGGTGAGACTGTCCCAGCTCTTGCTGCTGGACCTCCTGCAGCCCCATGGAAAACAAAGGGCTTTACTGATGGTTGGCCTTGTTCTTTTGAGCTTTGTCTCTGAGAGGTGCTCGTTGGGAAACCCAGAGAAATGAACCCTGATGCAAGCTTGTAGGGGTTAGTCCTGGTTGCAGTTCCCATGGAATTACTGGTTGGGGTGAGAACCCACAGGAAAGCTTTGGTGATACGTTTGACTAAGAGCTGAGCTGAGGTGTGTCTCTGCAAAGTATCTGCTTAATGATTCAGAGCTCTGCCTTGCAAACACATACCCAGATGAGTAAATAAGGCTAGAAAGCATGTAATGTCATATAGGAGTTCATGGGAGTGACAGGAATCTCAGTATCATCACACAGTTCAAAAGGGGCAAGTAGAGATGGGTGTATGTGTAGTAGTGACTGACAGTGGAAGTGGGGGACAAGGAAAGATTCTTTTTTGAGAACCTAATTTCCACAACTACCTCCTGGGCTTGCTGAAAACCTTGACAAATTCTTCAGGAGTTTGCTCATTCATCACAGACAAATCTCCAGCGCAGGGGCTGCTGAAGGTGTTCTTGCTGGGCACCTTCTTTTACATCTTGCCTAATCTCACTTGTGTTACTTTACCCTCAGCCTTGAGGAAGGCAGTTTTTGCCCCAGTGGAATATGCCCTTCTTAATTTGTGTTTTCCACTGTTCTCTTGTTTTTCTGAGGTCTCTGCCCAAGCATCTGTCCAGCTTTAGCAGGCCCTGGCCAGTTTTTCCCTCAGTCCCAGTCCCATATCAGCAGGCAGAAGTGGTTAAAGAGCCTCCAGGTAAATGTACGATGTACTCGTCCGTTTTAAGTGAGAAGTTAAGTGGTCTGGCTGGCCTGGCAGTGGAAAAAAACCCACAAATAAAATTCCTCTAATCCCTGGCATTGGTTAAGCAGTTAAAAGTCTTGACCAAGACATAAAAAGATACAATCTGCAGGGTACAGCACTGCTTTAGCTGTTAGCTGGGACAACTTCCTCAGGAGGCACAGAGGAGGGGCAGGCTCTGATCTCCTCTCTGGTGACCAGGGAATGGCTGGAGCTGTGTCAGGGCAGGCTCAGGTTGGATCTCAGGACAAGATTCTTCCCCCAGAGGGTGGTTGGCACTGACCAGGCTCCCCAGGGCAGTGGGCACAGCCCCAAGGCTGCCAGAGCTCCAGGAGGGTTTGGACAATGCTCTCAGGGACAGGTGGAATTGTTGGGGTGTCCTGGGCAGGGCCAGGGGTTGGACCTGGTGGGTCCCTTCTAGCTCAGCACATTCTGTGACTCTGTGACTGTGCCCGGATTGCAGGGCAAGAGGAGCCTTAGAATGAACTCAGGTGAGTGACATCTGCAGCCTCTGAGCCTCGAGGGCTTCTTGGTGCCCTCCTGGGAGGGACAGCAGCCCTGTTCCCTTGGAGCGGCCTCTGGAGCCGTTGGAGTCGGCAGTGCTCTCCTGGGGCAGTGTGGGGGTCAGCAGGGCTGTTTCTGGCTCTCAGTGGGAGAGCCCTGTGGTGCTGCAGGAGCAGCGTGTAAATAAATGAGGGAGAGCCTCGGGATCCTTCCCGGGGGAGGCAGAGCCGGCGCTCTGAGGTGATGAAACAGCGAGCTGTAAACAAACAGCTCTCCCCACACTGCCAGGGACTGCTGCAGCTAAACATAACCCCAGGGGCTGGGCCTGCCTGGCTGCTGCCACGCTGGGCATTACAAAGGTGAAATTCTCCACTCTGTGTCAGCCAGGGCTTGCCTGGGTGTGCTGATGGTCTCCCTGGGCTCAAACCTGCCCGTCCTGGCAGTGGGAGCACAGTGCTGAGCAGTCAGGTCAGCCTGACCCCGCTGCTGGCCTTCCCAACACCCATCCAGAGAGAATCCTGCTGGCCAGCCTCTCCCACTCCATTCCAGCAGCACTGGAGTCTCAGTGGAGAAAAATTACACTCCTGGTATTTCTCCCTGTGGCGTGTGGGAGGAGGTGTGCAGCAAAGGGGAACTTTGGTGCCCCGTCTGCACCCTGTAATCGGGGAAGGAAATGGCAGGGTACAGCTGCTCCGGCCGGGAAGGTTCCTGAACACGTGGTACATTAATACACACTTCTGCTTCTCAGACAGGGAGAAGCTCCAGAAGCCTAATGTAAGAAATGGTTTGCTTAGTCATGCTGCTTAGAGGTTTATTAAAGCTGTGTTATTGTGACAGTCTTGTCTTTTGATGGCTGTGTCATGAGTAACACATGAGATGAGGTTTATGAGTATCAACTCTCCGAGGTGTCTTTAATGTTGCTTTTTGAATGAGGCTGAGCCCAAGGCCCTGATTCCTTGTGGCTGCTGAATGACTCAGTTGTGTGTGATTGGGAGAATGCACGATGTGCTGGGGCAGTGTCATCAGGAAATTACTTACATACAGCCTTGCTCCAGAGCGCTGGGCTGGACACTTTAGTAATTAGCAGAAACGTGATGGACATTTGTGTTCACTCTTCCTCCTGTCGAGGCTATCAAATATGTCTGGAACAGGCTGCTTTTTTTTTTTATATTGACAGAAACATGAAGTGATTGCTTTTAAATCTCTCTTAGAAGTGTTTTAATCATTAGTGGAAGCAGAGGATGTTGCTTTGCTGTTGCAAGACTTAGGGTGAGTAGCTGATGCATGGCTGGAAAGCAACATGTCACTCCCTTATGTCACTTAAAGAAGTCACCTCAGTCTCTGCCCCTGTGATAGGGTTAAGAACAGAGGTGCTGCTTGACCAGGTATTTTGGGGTCTGTCTCTCCCAGGACGCAGGGCCCGCTGGAGAGCAGCCTGCAGTGGAAGCGGCGTGGTGGCGGACGAGCAGGCAAAAGCAAACCCGTTCTCCTGTTTGTTTTCCCTCTGCAGGGCAGACTCTGCATCCCACATGAACTACGATAATCCTCCTCCTTACCCCGGCCCGGGCCCGACCGCCCCGTACCCGCCCTATGCGCAGCAGCCGGGTGGTCCCCCCGGCCCCTACCCCGGGTATCCCCCCGGGCCGACCGGGCCGTACCAGCCAGGCCAGCCGGGTTACCAGGGATACCCCCAGTACGGATGGCAGAATGCACCTCCACCTCCGGGACCGGTGTACGCCGATGGGCCTAAAAACACAGGTACGTTTTATCTCCTGACCTTGGAGCCGTGTGGTCACCAGTGCCTGGCCCTAACCATGCTGGGGAGGGAGGGGGGAGGAGGTGGAGAAACTTGTGTGTGGTAGTGGTTTTGTTTACAGCTTGTTTTTGTTTTGAAGGAGTGGTTTTGTTTACAGCCTGTCTTCCTGCTTCTGTTTTGCCTTCGCGTCTCCAGCAGTTCTCTGGTTGTTGGAAGATGCTGCTGAACGTCCTTCATGCTGGTCCCTAAGGGAGTCCTCGTGCTGAGGGTGTTACACTGGCTTTCTGCTGGCTTTAGGTTTGCCACAAGCCTCACTCCACCTGTCTCTTGGCTGATAAGTTTCAACCAAGGGCTGTGCAGTTAAAGCTCTTAATATTCAAATGTACAGCTCCTGCTGAGTTAACGGGCATCGGTTTTCTTCAGCCCATCAGTCTCTGTCCAAGTGATCTAATCGTTCCTGGGCTTTCTGTTGGTTTTTTTTCTGAAGCTATTATCATTCTGTGGAAACAGCCAGATTTCTGGGGAAGGGAAGGAGGGATGATGTAACTTCCCTTGGCAGCTGGCTGGTCCATCTGTGTGCCACGTCCCCTCAGTATGGCACCCACAGCTCTCGTGGGGCTCACTGCAGTGCTTGCAGCAGACTCCACTTGTCAGAGGAGGGCTGAGAAGATGATTAAGGGACTGGAGCTTCTCCTCCTTCATACAAGGAGAAGCTGAGAGAGGTTCAGGAGGTCTGAACAGTGGTGTGGGTCTATCGGGAGTGCCCAGGTTTAAGCAGTGAACAATTGGTGTGAGTGAATAAGAACCTGAATTGAGTGTAAATCTCGAGTTCAACTTTCTCTGTAACAGAGTGAAAAATCTGCCTTGGAGTAAGAGGCAGGAACATGGTGCTGCTTCCCACCACTTCCACCACATGAGCTCCATGTGTAATCAGGGTTTTCCCTGGGAACTGCACATGGTTTTGGGGTGGCTAAGAGACATTTCTCAGTACTGAGCAGGGGAAAAACTCCTAGTCTCCCATGCTGAACATCTTTGGTAAGTGCCAGTGTTGCTTTGCTGCTATAGCCACAAAAAGGGCAGAAGTTGAAGGGAGACAGGGATTGTTGCCTTGGACAGTCTGACTTTGAGCCAGGTCTGCTGCCTTGGAGGCTTGAAGGATCTCATCTCAAACTGGATCAGGGAACTGATGACACTGAATGTCCTCTGCTCTGCCCACAAACCTGTGGACCAGCACAGGCTGGGAAATTGCAGAGGAGAAGTAGCCAAGTGTTTGAGTGTGTCTTTGCCTGAGAGCCCAGGCTTGTGCTACAGGAGGGATGGTTTTGTTGTTAAACCTGAGCAAACACAACTGCACTTCTGCGGAAACAGTACTCTAACCTACAAACCAGAGATCTTCTGGTAAGTCTTGGCCTTGAACTGCTTTCCTGTAGCCATGGGTGGTCTCTGAACCCACCTTGGGAGCCTTAATTTGCACTGCTTTTGTGAAGTGGATATAAAAAAGTCATGGAATGGTTTGGGTTGGAAGGGACGTAAAGCTCATCTTGTTCCAGCCCCCTGCCATGGGCAGGGACAGCTTCCACTAGCCCTGGTTGTTCCAAGCCCCAACCAGCCTGGCCTTGGACACTTCCAGGGATGGGGCAGCCACAGCTTCTCTGGGCAACCTGTGCCAGGGCCTCCCCACCCTCACAGGGAAGAATTTTTCCCCAATATCCCACCTAACCCTACCCTCTGGCAGTGGGAAGCCATTCCCTGTGTCCTGTCCCTCCATCCCTTGTCCCAAGTCCCTCTCCAGCTCTCCTGGAGCCCCTTTAGGCTCTGAAAGGGGCTCTCAGGTCTCTCTGGAGCCTCCTCTACTCCAGGTGAACCCCTCCAGCTCTCCCAGCCTGGCTCCAGAGCAGAGGGGCTCCAGCCCTTGGAGCATCTCTGGGGCCTCCTCTGGACTTGCTCCAGCAGCTCCACGTCCTTGTGCTGTTGTTCCCAGGGCTGGAGCAGCTCTGCAGGGGGGTCTCACTGGAGGGGTTGAGGGGCAGGATCCCCCCTGCCCTGCTGCCCACGCTGGGGGATCAGCCCAGGGCACATGGCTGGGGCAAATTGAGCTGCTCATCCACCAGCACCCCCAGGCCCTTCTCCTCAGGGCTGTGTCTGTGCTGGGATTGCCCCCACCCAGGTACAGGACCTTGCACTTGGCTGAGGTTCACACAGACCCACCTCTCCAGCCTGCCCAGGTCCCTCTGGGTGGCACATGTTTGTTTTACACACCTCTATTAATATGTGGGAAATAAAGTCAGGGCTGTAACTTCATGTTTGTCTGCAAAAGCTTTTTCTTGATTCTCCTTCTGTTAAACACCCTTCCCCCCTGCCACTTCGCTCCTTTTTGGCCAGTCTGTCCAACTGGAACCTGATCTTTGTCCTGTGATGTGTAAGAGAGCTTTCAGTAAGGCTTTGTTTAGGGATCGCCTCCAGGATCTGATTTAAATGGATGCCCCTGAAAAAGCTAACTTTCTGAAAATCTGTTCCACTAGTGCTGTATATCTGCTGGCGTGGCTGAACCTCTAATATAAAAAAATGGAAGTATGAATTTAATCAAGTCATTGCAGTTGGTCTGGCGTGATTTCATGGGGCTTGTCAGTTCCTGTGGTGTTTCCAAACACTTATCTGGAAAGAGCTTCTGTGTGGATGCTTCCCTTCCAGAGCAGATGTTTTGCTCTCCTAGATGACTTTGCTTAATTTAATGGATTAAGCTACTGCAAGCAGTGCATCAGTATTGCTGAACAAACTTATGTCCGCACTGAAAACTGGGAAGTTTAGATTTTATGCTTTACATAAAAATTGTGGTTATACATTAGGACTTAGTGATGGTAGCCATGTGATTCCCATCACAGCACTGTGGGAGAGTGAGATCACATCAGCTGGTGTTCCCTGGTCCCTGCTCCCAGAGGGGTTGGAGTCCAGTGTGTCCCCCCTCAGCTACCTCAACTCTGCAGGGCATGAAAGGCCTCAGAGCTTATGTTTCTTCTCCAGGTGAGGGGGCAGTGAGCTGGAGAGCCTGGGTGACTTGCTGAGGTGGCACAGAAGACCTCATGGCCGTGGGGTTGGGTTTTCTTTTTTGGGTATCTGGCTTTTGGTTACCTATACCAAGGTCTCCACAGAAACCCCACTTCTTACATCTTGCAGGGGCTGACAGCTGACTTGGCTGTTGTTTGCTGGCAGTAAACAACTTGACCTTTACCTTTAGAGCCGATAATTTATATGCTGAGCCTGAGGGATGTTATCCTTAGGGGTGTCTGATTCAGCCTCCTCGCGTGTGAACCGACCTGCTGATCTCTGCCTGCAGTTTTCCTGCTCTCTGTCCACGCAAAGTCCATCCAGGCATGAGTTCCTGGAATACAGTAGACATGCCATGCAGCGCTTTCTGTGGGTAGGGGAACCCTCCTGCCTCAGAACACCACTAGGAAACACAGAGCTTTAGGAGCACAGTGTAAGGACCAGCACCTTCCAGAGCAGCAGGCCTTGCTGAGGAGGAAGAAAATCTCTCATTCCACGAAGTCCCTCCTTTCCTCGCCAGCATTTTCGGTATTTGTTATCAACAGGATGAGGAAACCGCAGCAACTCCTGACTGCTCAGCTGGTACTTTCTTGTCTGTGTCAATTCTGGAGGTGAAGTGTAACGCTGCCGAGAATGACGTGCTTTAGAAGGAAGTGGAAAGAGGCAAAGTCCGGGGTGACACACTGATTTTGAAAGAGCTAGCTGATGTTAGCAATCCCTCCAGCTTGATTTCTCCTCCCCGCCCTCCCTGTTGATACATTAGCAAGGTAATGGATGGGGCTGCTCCCTGCTGTGCCAAAGGGAGCCGGGCTGTGCCAGCAGGCACTGAGGGCAAACAGAGCTTGGTATTGCGTCTGACCTACTGGACGCACAGGGTGGAAATCTTATTTCTGGAGGTTGATTACTTGTAGCAAAGCTGGCTGCGATAAGAGTAATAGTCACGGTGATGCTGTCTGCCTCCTAATGTTTGGCCAGCTGCAAGAATAAACAGGTCACCTAGATACAGTCACTGCCTGCTGCCAGAGGGATTTTTCCTCTTTACCTGTCTCAGTGTGGAAAGGAGGGGATCCAGATCACTCTGGTTAGTCTCTCTCTGCCTTTCAGTGGTTACCTCTTTGCATCTCCAGCCCTGCTGAGATGCAAAGCCTTCCCCAGCAGAAGTTAATTTGGAGGGCAGCAGGAGCAGTTGCAGCAGGATTTCTCTCTTCTCCATTGATCCTTTCCAAGCAGTCTGTTGGAGCGTTTATTTTAACTGTTCTTGTACCTTCAGGACTCGCAACTTCAGGTGCTGGAGTCCTGCCAAAAAAAATAAGTCTCACTTGGCAGTTGTCCTCTTCTCTGCTTCTCATTCTGTAGTGTGCTTTAAAAACCCAGCGTTCTCTCTCCTCCAGGATTGCTGTATCATCCCTCCCTCTGTCCCTGGCTGCACAAACAGCAGGGGCTGTTGGCTGGCAAACAGTGCAGTTCTAGGGCTGATGTCTCGCCTCACCTTCACTGCTTTTCACCCCCGGGGAGGGGGTGATCTGATAAAAAACTGGTGCAAAGAAAATTATTCCCAGTTCAGGTCCGGTATCTGAAAACATGCTTCAGACAAACTGGCCTCAGGAGGCCAAGGCTGGCTCCAGTGTGGGCTGAATTCAATGAGGCTGCTGTTCCAGACAGTCCTCCTCAGCTGGGCTCCAGGCTGGGTGAGGAGCAAATCCCGCACAGTCTTCTCCAAGCGCTGCACAGCCTGTGACACTCGAGCCCTGGGACTGTGTGAGGAGAGTCTTTTTGCCCTGCTCACTGTGGCATGTCCCCCTTGCTTTAATACTGGACTTTGTCCCTCCTTCTCTCTGTCACCCAGAACTCTCTTGCAAGATCCTTAGGTCTGTGCTTTGTAAATGCCTCCGAGCCAGGTCTTGTTTAACTCAGGACTGATGCTGGTTTTCAGTGTAAACACTGTGCCTCGGGCTGAGGGCTGTGCTGTTCTTAGCCCTGCAGCTGATTAGGTTGAAAACACCTCCTTGCTTTAACAGTAAATTAAGATTTTACTGATTTTAAAAAAAATCTTAGAGGGAGCTCTCAAATTCTGTGGATTTGGGGGACGTCTCTCATCTGTTGCAGTCTAAAGGAAAGCTGAAGAGTCTAAAGCCTGAATTACTGTATTTCTGAGCTGAGGGGAAGCTTGTTCCTCATATGACGTGTTTCCTGTGAACTTTTTAACCTCTGTGCTGGGGTTTACAGTGCTTTGGAGAGCTGGCTGGCATCCTGCAGAGACCTGAGTGAGTACCCACTACAGAAGGTGTGCTGATGTCCTGTAAGGAGTGCCTGTAGCCTTGCTTTTTATGGACATTGAATCCTTCCTGGACCCATCAATACACCATAAAGGCTCATTGGAATGGCTTCCATTGTCTCAAGGATGTCTTAATACCATCCCTGTGTGCTCAGATGAGGAAGCTCAGCGTCATTCCAGCTCTGGAGCTCAGCTGAAAGAAAATCATCTGCACAGTTGCTGCTGAGTCCTGTCCTGTGCTTGGTGTGTGAGAGGGGAGCAAGTTCAGCCAACACAGCATTGGCTCTGGAAAGTGCTCTCTTGGCACAGCTGCGCAGTGATTTCCCTGAAATGTTGGGCTTATTCAGCTCCCTGGAGGCTGAAACAGCTCTCCAGGGTGACTGTAAGAGCCTCTCAGACTTACGGGAATGGAAAGGCAGGAATTTTCTCAACCTGCTGGACATCAGCGTGCGGCCATGGAAGAGGGGCAGGTCTGATAGCAGTGTGGGTAGTTGTAGATCAGTTATTTTCTGCTTGGGCCAGGCTGAAATCAGGGCTGGATCAGCAGCAGCTGTGTGGTGGCAGAGGGGATTTGCAGGTGGAAGTGTCTGTGCTCACGGGCAGTTTGCTCCCGCGACACTTGGTGTCTGCTCTGGCAGCAGCAGTTTGTGTTTGGGGCTGGGGGTTGTGAAACTTGCTCAGAGTGTTTTGCAGCTTTGGAAGATTTTTTGCTTGAAAGTGGGCTATTGTATTTCCATCTGGCTTTGGTATCTGTTTCAGGAGTGTGCTCAGGTATTTCCTGAAATCTGAGTGTGGTGTTGGTGGAGACTGAGCACAGTGAAAGCCTCTGGGCAGGAAGGAGTTGGGGGGCCACGAAATTACAGGCCTGAAGCTGTTAAGAATGAGCAAATACCCCCAGAGAGGAGAAAGAACAATTAAATGCCTTCCTTGCCAAGGGAATTAGATCTCATCTGTGTCCAGGCTGTGCCCTGGAGTTCTAATGGGCAAGGGAGGAGGCCTGGGGTGTATAAACTTTAGTCCTTGTTCCCCAGCCCGGCAATCTTTTCTTCTGTGCTTTCTGTCTGTGTGTGGGGGTTACTCCGGGAGATGTGGCTGTCTGGGAGGTCAGGGCTTGGAGTTCCTTCCTCCTGCAGCTCTGGGTCTGCAAACCCAGAGAGTGCCCCTGGCAGAGGGGCTCAGGGACACTTGATTTTCTGTCACCGCTGCATCCCTTGGCTGCACTTGTGCTGCTTTCCTTTCTCCGGCCTCCATCCTGAACAGAAAGGCTTCCAAGGACTTGTGTCAGTGGTGTTGTTTTAAGCAGATTTAAGCAAGACCTGCTGGCTGGCTGGAGAAGTGAAAACAAAGCTCTCAGTACAGAAGTGGTTTGTGATAAAACCCCCTTAAGTGACAAGTGTGAAAAGGCTCATGGGTCCCTTCTCTGCTGCATGCTCCCTCCCAGACCAGACTGTGGTGTTAAGTAACACTTCTGCTCTGCCCAGCTGTTACCATGGCAAACAGCCACTCAGGTACCACGGGAAGGGTTTGTGGGCTGCAGTGGTTGGTAACTCTTCGCTGCTGCCTCCTCTCCTGTGCTCCAGAGCCTGGGATAGGATGGGCTGGGATGGGCTGGCTCTGGCATCAAAGCCCTTGTGCTGCAATCCTTGCAGACCCAGTGAAGCACTGCAGTATAAGGTCATAATTTTAGTTTATACCAAACCAGGTGAAAAGTACAGCTCATTCCTTTCCCTCGTGGAGCTAATGATTAATGTATCAGTTAGGCATGAGAAGAAACAAAATGTGTATGCTTAAGATAAAGCAGACTGTACATGAAATGAGAAGGTATTGTAGTATTTGTTTTAAAAACAAAGTGGGAGTTATTTGCACTGGATTGTGCAGGCCAGTGCTGTGTGATTACAGGGAGTGCTACCATTTTCGGGGTGATTCATTGTGGTCTGGGCTCTTTAAGGCTGATTAGAAGGTGGGAGGGTGTTCTCAGCTTATACCCTCTCCCATCCTGTTTTAGAAGAAAGCAATGGAAGCCTCCAAACTTGAGGCTAGAACTTGAGTGCTGTCCAGTGCCCCTGAGAGAAATCACCCTCATTTCTCATCTCTTTGGGACCACCGGGTCCGAAGGGTTAATGGGATTTGCTCGCAGTGGGGAGGACCCTGTGCCTAGAGGTGGTTGGAGTGCCTGGCCTTGGGCAAAAGAGGGGTTCAGAGCAGCTGATGGAGGCCCCAGTAGGGCTCCCCACAGCAAACTGGGTGGCTTTAGCTTGGAGGCACTCGGGCTTCTGACAAGAATCACACAGAACCCGCAGTTCCCTTTGCTGGGAGAGTTTGGATGGGGTTCTGTAGGCAGAGCTATTCCAGTAGGAAACCTGATCTCTGTCAGCAGAATCCTGCTGGTTACAGCGAGTTGGGAAGCCGTGGGGTGACCTGGGTCAGTAACGTGCAATGCAAGACTTCCCATGGGAATGATTTTAGGAGGTTTGGGGTGCTGTTACGCTGTCCCTTCTTGTGCTGCTGACAGGGGGTCCTGTGTGTTTATAACGTGGTCCTGCACGGGCTCAGGGAGTGTGTGAAGGTGCTGCCACGTGCTCTTGTTGTCCTTGGGTACTTGTGTCACTGTGTTGGTGCTCTGAAGCCGACATTCAGGTGCAGTGTCCAAAATGAGCGGGTTGGTGTAGGATGTCTCCAGCTGAGTGACAGGCTGGGCTGGGAGCAGTTCATCCAGCCTGCCTTGGAGCTGGTTTTTGCCCTGTGCACTCTGGGAGCTGTAAGAGAACAGTGGACCACCCTTCACCTCACCTCTCCCTCTCCTCTGCAGGCCCCACAGCCAAGGGGTTGAAGGGAAAAGCTCTTCAGCATTAATGCTGTGTAACTATGGTTAAAGTCTCTGTGGAGATTGGTGTGTGACCTGCAGCTCCTGAGGCATTGATGAGGCTTCAGATGAGGCTTTGTTAAATGCAAATTGACAGGGAGGGGTGGTTGTTTCTATTCAGAGTCTTGCCCAGATGCTCTCCAAGTCTGAAAGCTTCCAGTGTTGACGGTGTGTGCTCTCAGAGCACAGCAGTGGTTGCAACAGCTCCCCCTCGAGACTTGCTCCCTCTGGAGAGGAGCTCTGCACGGGAAGGCAGAGACTTGTATTTCAGGTGTTGTCTCTGAGGTGTTCCTTGACCCTGAGAGGTGAGTGAAGGGTTGGCTGAAGTACCACAGCCCCCTTCCACACAGCTTCTTTTGCAGAGGCTTTCTGCAGAAAGATGCTTGTGCCACAAGGTGCTGCTGCTTTAAATGACTTCCAGCTTATAGCAGGAGAGAGGGAATGAACAAGGTCTCTTTCCAGTGCAGTTTCACTGTCTCTAACAGAAAGGCACAGCCCAAACTTACGGTGAGTCCTGGGAAGGTGCTGACACGGCTGCTGTCCCTGCCCTGTCCCAGTCCTGCCCCCAGCTGTCATGGGCAGCTGTGCCTGTGCCTTGGCCGGCTCAGGGCAGCCCTTCCCAGCACAAGCCACAGCAGAGGTGCTGGAGGGCTGGCAGGGCAGGGATGTGATGCCTGTGGATGCTGTGACCCACTTGTGCAGAGAGGCGGCGGCCAACACGAGTCAGCTGAGCCGTGGTGAGAGCACCCAGCTCCCACTGCACAGCCCTGAGCCTGGAAAAGCCATTTCCTTTCCTATTTCAGCAAGTGTTTCGTAACAGCACTTTGTACACGCCTCGAACATGCTTTGTCGGCATGTCCCTGACACTTGGCTGCAGCTTGAAACTTCTAATGGATTAATCATGAATACTTCAGGGAAATGCTCTGGTGTGCCTGCAGTCCTGGGCAGCTGATGGTAACTGGCACAGGGCAGCCTCCTGCTGCTGTGTGGGTCTCGGTGTCCCTGGGCACTGGGACCCTCAGCTTTGGGTATGGCTGTGCAGATTTGGATGTCTCTGGGCACTGGGACCCTCAGCTTTGGGTATGGCTGTGCAGATTTGGATGTCTCTGGGCACTGGGACCCTCAGTTTTGGGTATGGCTTTGCAGATTTGGATGTCTCTGGGCACTGGGACCCTCAGCTTTGGGTATGGCAGTGCTCTGGCAGCAGCAATCCAGCTCCCCATGGCTCGGAGGTGGGACAGCTTGAACAGCACCTGGCAGCCAGCTGGAAGCCAGGGCTGCCTCAGGGCTCGGGCACAGGGATGTCACCATCTTGCACAGGGCTCTCGGAGCACCTGGGGGGTGTTTTCCCTCCACTCTTTGTAACAGGGCCTTCTCAGAGCACACCAAGGCACCAAGAGCTGCTTGTTCAGAGCTCCTGGATGCACCAGCAGAAAGAAAAGCCCGGGCTGAGCCCCTGGGTCACCTCCCCATGGAGAACAGGCAGTGGGCTGTGCCTGCAGAGCTGGAGCAGTGGCAGGGGAATGGTTTCCTGAGCACAAAGCAGGCCTGTAGGAGGGCCAGGCTGATGCCACGAGCTGTCTCCTGCCACCACCACGTGTGCAGGTTGGACTCCTGTGTGAGGGCACGTTTTCCATGCAGACCACAACAAACAGACCAAAGGAAGTTGTCGTGAAGGACAGTCACCTGCCTGCTCTCAGACTGCCACAGCTCTGGGTGTGAGAGCCCAGGCTGAGTGAGGAGGAACCAAAGGTGAACTGCTCCTCTGCCCAGAATGGGCCTCGGGGCCTGGCACGAAGAGCAGGCAGCACGCTGGCCTCAGGGAGGAGACTCTGCTGGGAGAGCTCCGTCCAAAGCTGGGGCTCCCTCCTGTGTGCTCTGGCAGCTGGCAGAGTGCAGGAAATCCCTGGGGACTGCTGGGAGCCTCAGGACAGCCCTCGGGGGGCAGGGTGTCCCCTCGCCTGCAGGAGCAAGGGCTGGTCCTGCAGGGGGAGGAGGCAGCTGTGTGCGTGGCGGGGCTGGAGCAGGGTCAGGGAACAGCTCCCCGCTCCAGCAGGCTGAGCGGTGCTGGTCCAGAGGCTCTTGCAGCTGGGGAGAGGGGTGGCCGCTCCTGGGAAAACCCTGCCTGGCTCTTGTCTCTGGCAGCGTGTGACTGACCCTCTGTGCCCGTCTGTGCCCGCAGTGTACGTCGTGGAGGAGCGGCGGAGGGACGACACGGGCGAGAGCGCCTGCCTGACAGCCTGCTGGACCGCGCTGTGCTGCTGCTGCCTCTGGGACATGCTGACCTGAGCCCGCCCTGCAGCCTCCCCACTCCTGCCCGACTTCTCTTCTGTTACTGTAATCAACTGCTCTGCTTTGCACAGCCAAGAGGTTTCCCGTCTGTCCGTCCTAGCGCCTTGTCGGGGGTGGGGGGTGCACTCCTTTATTTTAGTAAAGGAAAAGGAGAGAAAAAAAAATCCCTTTTTAACGTTTCTAAGACTTTTGTTGTAACTTTGAAGAATGTGCTGATGGTGTATTTCAGCCAAAGGCATTCTGATGAAATGTATATTTACAAGTTGAGATTTTCCTAGCCCTAGAGACAAAGACGTACGCAATAATTAAAGCCAACAGTTGATTTTCTTCGCTAGGTCCCGGCTGTTTCAGTAAATCTGTCTGTGCAGGGTCCGTGTCCCCTGGTGCTGTGTGTCCTCAGCCCTCCACGGGCACTGGCTCTGCAGGTGGGAGTCCTGGATCTGGCCCCTGCAACCCCCTCATTCCCACACTTGGGTTTTCCATCCCTCGGGGCTGGGCAGGCTCGTCCCCTTCTGGGACCAGCGCCCTCTCCAGCAGCTCCCGGAGAAGCAGAGGCTGAGCTGCTGTGCACCAGCAGCTCTTGGGGAAGGACTGATCCCAGGCTGTGATCCCCTGCTGCAGAGCAGAGGCTTGCAGGGGTAAATTAGTGGGTAAGAAGATACAAGGCCATGGATTAATTTAGTGCCGAAGATTTAGAGCTGAAGCTGCTCCATGGCATGCCTGACCAGAAGAGGGATAAAAAGCTTTTGTCTGCAGAAAAGTGGGAAAACCTGCTGCCAGTTTCAGGGAGTCCCATCCCACTGCACCCCCAGCCTTGGGAGCACAACTGATGCACACACCAGCTGTGCTTTGCACTGCCTGGAGATCACCCAGGGATCTTGGATGTGTTTGCAAACAGATCCTCACTGTCCCTCGGCTGTCCCTGGTGCTCTGTGCACCTCAACTTGGAGCTCAGCAGTGCCAGTTTGGGGCTCTGGTCTGGGGCAAGGTGATGGGGTTTGGGGCTGATGAGAGCCCCTGGCAGCTGCCTGTCCCCAGGAGCCTTCACACCCCTTGCCTGCCCCCCTGCAGCCCCAGGCTAAGCTCTGGCTGGGTTCCCAGAGCTCCCAGGAACGGCTGCTGTCACCTTCCCTGTCACTGTCACCTCCCTGTCAGCTTGGCAGCTGTGGGGGCACAGGAGGGGAGTCCTGCGCTCACCCTCATCCATGGATGGGAGGGAAGTGGAGTGTTGGGCTGCCCTGTGCCCATGGCCCTCCGTGCCCCCTCCAGCCCCTTCCCAGCCAAGGGAATGGCTCTGTCCCTGCCAGGGAGCCCCAGCCCTGCACACTCCCCTCAGCTCCTTGCCCTGTCTCGGGTGCCTCAGGAGCTGCCCCAGCAGGGGAGGGGGTGAGGACTCGGGTTTCCTGCTCTGGCACCTGTCACAGACACCCACCAGCAGCACTCTGGGTGCCACAGCGCCCGTCCTTGGGGACAGGCAGGACACGTCACGTCTGCCACGCTCCAGCAGGAAGGAGTGCTGGAGTGGTCCCAGCACACCAGGTGCCTGGGCTGTGGGGGAATTCAGGCTCTGCCAGTCCCCAGTGAGCCTGGGCACCCCTTCCCCATCCCAGTGCCAGGGCAGGGCAGCAGGTAAAGCTCTGGCAGCCTCTGCATGGGGGAGACTCCGGCCACTGCACCAGCCAGGGGCTGACCCACCTGGCCAGGCCTATGCCCTGCAACCCAAATGGGGACAACCTGGCCCGGGGCCCGCCTGTTTGCCCAGCCCAGCACCTGGAAGAGATGCCAGGACACAGGAAGCAGGGTTGGGAAGCGGCAGATGCAGCAGCTCGTGGTGGGTGATGGGATGGAGCGGCTCTGCACACACACAGGAGCTCAGAGTCCCCCCGGGAAGGGAGCCCACCCACTGCCCGGCCAGGGGCCCCCAGCCCCACCAGCCCCTCACAGGCTCATCCCCAACCCCAGCAGAGCCCATGGGCACAGTGCAGGCAGGAACCCAACCAAGATGCCTTGTCCAGGGTCTTTCCCAGGGCTGTCCCACAGAGCTGCAGCCCCGTGTCCGTGGGAGTTGACACGGGACCCACTGGTGACACAGGTGGTGGCTTGGGAACGCGGGGGCAGCGAAAGGCCATCCCAGAGTGGCAGCACCCGTGTGCCCGTGGGATCGGAACGGGACCGGGAAACTCCCGCCCAGCTTCTCCAAGATCCCGGGAAGAGCGGGCGGGAGCGGCCCGGTGCAGTTCCCGCACGGGCCACACGGTGGCGATGTCCCGCCGCGCCGGGGTGTGCGGAGAGACCGGGAGAGCGGGAATGGCACGGGAGACAGGGAATGGCACGGGACAGCGGGAATGACACGGGAGACAGGGAATGGCACGGGACAGCGGGAATGACACGGGAGACAGGGAATGGCACGGGAGAGAGGGAATGACACGGGAGACAGGGAATGGCACGGGAGAGAGGGAATGACACGGGAGACAGGGAATGGCACGGGACAGCGGGAATGACCTGGGACACTAGGAATGGCCCGGGAGAGAGGGAATGGCCTGGGAGAGCAGGAATGACCAGGACAGCTGGAACGACCCAGGAGAGTGGGAATGGCCTGGGACAATGGCAACTGCTCAGGACAGTGGGAATTACCACCTAGCACGGGCTGGCTGATCCCAACCCTCACCCATGTCCATGCCCATACCCATGTCCGTGTTCCATGCCCATGTCTGTGCCCATGCCAGCCCTCCCCGCCTCCCTCTTCCCCCACTGCTGCTCTCCAGCAGGATCCCTCCTCAGCCTCCCTGGTGCCCAGGCCGGGCAGCACTCAGGGGGTGTCTGCAGGATGGGGACAGAGCTGCTGCAGGGCAGCAGGATTCCCTGCAGGCCCCTCACCCCAAATCCCACCCCACCCACCGAGAGAGCAGCCAGAGAGACACGAGTTTTATTGAGGTGGGGAAGGAGGGGGCAGGCTGTGGGGATCAGCCCAGGGCACCCAGGGGTGCCACTACTGTGCCCTGCGGGCCATCAGCATCTCCCGGATATTGTCCTCTGCTTCCTTCACACTCCGCTCCAGGTACGACTTCTTCTGCTGCAAGGTGGAAAGCAGAGGAGAGTCAGGGTCCCCCAGCACACACCAGGGCCCAGGGCACCCAGGCAGAGCTGGCCCAGCCACACCCCACCCTGACAGTGTCCCCACGTGGGGACAGTGGTTACAGGCACAGGGGCAGTGGTAATGTTCTACACAGACTTTGAATTTTGTTCCCTCTGAAACCTCCTCTGCAAAAAAGTGGGAGATATGAACCACAGCAAGGAAGGAAATCAAATCAGATCCTGTAACTCCTGGAGCCCAGAGAGGGACTGACATGCTGAGGCCTCCTTATGGAGACACAGCAAAAGCCCTCCTTGGGCACAAAAGGCTCTTTTTCCCAGCTGGGCCATTTTCTAACTCCAGACCCTCCTTTCTATCAGAAATTCCCTGGCATAGTCACCAAATACGTGTGTTTCCTTAATCATCTGTAATTAGGCTGGGCTTGGCAGGGAAGCAGCCCCAAGCCGTGCATCCCAAGATAGGAATTCAGCATGCAGCGTTTTTTCCTGCTAGTCTGGGTGCTCCTCTGTGACTGGAAAAATCAGCACTTGGCTGTCCTGACTATTTTCTCAGGGTTTCCAAACAACAGACACAACAGTCTCCTCTGGCAGCGTTGCTGTGAGCAGGGGTGGGCCCGGATGGGGGGCCCTGGGAATCTCCCCAGAGCTGGACTTGCCCATGGTGGCACTTGCAGCACCACTGGCACAAAGCCTGCTGTCCTCACAAGGGATACTTTGGCACAGTGTTCCCCCTGCCCCACGGGGGTCACAGCCCCACACAAGCCCAGGGAGCTTGTATTGATAAGCACTGGCAGGATTGTTACTAAATTCCAGGCTCCAGGTCTCAGCACAGACCACCCTGCCATGGGCACCTTCCCAGCAGGTAAGTGCCAGGAGCCCAGGATGGCAGGAATGACCCCCAAATCCCACCCAAACCAAGCACAGGTAAAGGGCAAGAACTGCTGATGCTGCCCTGAGTGAGCCCACATGAGCTGGACCCGCAGTGCTGAGAATCCCATTAGCCCATGGAGCAGCAGTCCTGCTGCCATCACCATCCCTCCATCCCTTGCTGTGACATGGCTGCACACTCAGCTGGAATGCCCATGCCATGAGGACAACTCTCCCTGCCCTGTTCCTAAACGCTGAAGGGTTTTTATTTAAACACTAAAGGTTGTTGGTGACATCCAGGGCCAGGGGCACAGGCAAGGAAGGGCTCCTTCTCCCTCTCCTGGGGTCCTTCTCGCTTACAGGAACTGCTTTTGAGGAAACCACAGGGAGAGGAAGAGCAGCCACAGGTTCCCAGTGTCAGTGAGTCAGTGACATACAAGTGACTCTGTCACCGCCACGCTGTCCGCACACTGCCCGGACAGGCGTCGAGGGATTTCACACGTAGGGAACTGAGCCTGAAGGCTGCAAGAGATCACAGGTCCTGGAAAACCCTCGTGGGTCCGAGCTCTGCTGACCAGAGCACAGTGGCAGCAGTGGAGATGACTTCTAGTCGATCATTTATTACTAAAACCAACTTTTAACGCCATTAAATCAGCCTATGAAATGGTTCTACCTTTCTGCCCTCTCCCCTGCCATGTCCCCCACAGACCCACAGTGCCCATTCCTGCACAGGGACATGCACAGCCCACGGAGTGCTGGCTCCCACTCCGACCCCCGGATCACGGGCAGCAGACGGGCGCCACATTTTCCGAGACACGTGGCACAAACGAGGTGTTCCTTCCCCAGGAACTGCAGCCCGGCTTCTGCTTCGGTAATCACTGGAGAAGCAGCAGGAGCCTGCGTGCAAACCCCTCCTCACCGCGATTACTGGGGTCTAGACAGGAAACTCCGTCTCTCCCGCCGAGCGAGGGCTGACACACGCTCTGCCTACTCACACAGAGCCCAGAGGCGGCAGCGCAGCTCTGAAGTCACGCTGGAGGCTGTTCCGGTCCAGCCAGACCTGCCAGGCTGGTGGTATCTATTCCCTGAACACCACCCCACATCCCAAACCCCACCTCCAGCTTCCCCAGCCCACAGCTTTCATTTGCACTTGGCCTGGACTTGCAGCCCCAGTTAACCCTTTGTCCTCTCAGCCTCTGGTTTCGGCCTCACCTCAGCACCCTCTGAGCTGATGCATTTCTCTGGGAAGGTGTGTTCGCCCCTCCAGGTGATCCTCCTCTGCTGCCACAGCAACCACAGCCCGCGGCAATTCCCAGTGCAACGCCAGAACTGCGCTGCTGCTTTGGGTCCCTCGAGAACCCAGAGCTGGCTGCTGCTGTCTGCAGCCTCTGATTTCACTTCTAGAGCTGTAGCTCCAGTGCTCACCAGTCAGGAGCCCCAGGGGACACGGCAGCAGCCCCAGGGGACACGGCAGCAGCCCCAAGGACACGGCAGCAGCCCCAGGGGACACGGCAGCAGCCCCAGGGGACATGGCAGCAGCCCCAGGGGACATGGCAGCACGCTGCCCACCAGCTTTGGTGGCTGTATGACCTGCAAGCTGCTGATCCAGGGCTCCTGCCCGCTCACCACACCAGTGCCCTACACTGTCCCCAGCCTCTGTGGGCCTCTGGCCACCTAAAGTGGGCACCCAAACCAGCCCCAGATGCCACTGCCTGAGCCACAGAAATCCAGGGAAGGACAGAGAAAGGAAACTGGCTTCGGGAAGGTGGTGAAGGGAAGTTGCCATGTGACACTGAGCTCCCAGAAAAGCCCCAGCTCCTGGCTGGGTCAGGCTCTGCAGGAGGCTGGGCAGTGCCTCCGGGTCTGTCCCCCCGCAGTCACACCGGGAGTGTGGCAAGGCAGTGATGAGGAAACACAGAGGGCACGGCAGGAAGCAGCTGGTGTGTCAGCCGAGGGCTCTGCTGCAGCGAGGGGCCGGTTCCTCCTGCTGGGAATGACTCCCACGGCCACTTGCTAGAAATTTATTTTACCACAGTGCAGAGCACACTTGTGGGATGTTACTGAAGCTTATTTCAGAGGAACAGCTTCTGACCAACCCCTGCCAGCCCCCGCTGCTCCCAGGAAAAGGCCAGTGTGTTCCCATGACCCAGGCACAGCTCACTCAAACAGGGAGGGATGACCCAGGACTGCAGGTCCTGTCAGAGCTGGAGAAGCTTCTCCCCCACAGAGTGAGAAAAGGGAGCTGGAAGCTGCATGGAAGAGGGCACATGGGAAGGGAGAATTAATTGCAGCTACACATTTCCAGGTGGACAGCACGCTTTGCACGCACCCTGAAACTGAGCCAGCTGACCCGCCCCGGCACAGGACAAGCTCTTGCATCCTCACATGTTCCCACAGGCCACCCACCAGCTCTCATCCTCTCCGTTATCTGCGGTGACAGCCCCCTGATCCCCCCCCCGCCCCTCACAGAAAGGGCTCTGTCATCTGCACTGGGACACGAGACCAACACACAGCGAGGTCTGGGCCTCCTGCAGAACAACTGACAGTGCAAAACCACGGGAGATGCCCCCAAAAAGCCAGTGCAGTCAATGTCTCCCAGCCTGCAGTTTCCCAATTTCTTTCATCTAATCCTACTGCCAGCAACAGTCCCTTCCCCAGCCAGGAAGGGCTGCAGCACTTGGGAACGAGACAAACCACAGCCCTGATGATCTGTCTCAAAACCAGCCCCGAAGGAAGTGTTCTCACCTAAATCTGCTTTCTGGAAGCAGGCTTGCCATGCTAATGACTGCCTGGCACGGGGATGGAGGGATGGAAGAGATGACCAAGAACTCCTCCTTGGGCAGCAGAGCCAACCCCACAGGCTGGGCCTCCCAACACCTCCTGGAGGCCCAGGAACTGGGATCTGCACCCCTTCTCCCTCACTGCAGATGTGCCACCAACCTGGCCCAAACTCTCCCTGTCAAGCTCTTGGGAGCCTTCCCCACTTGTAAGCTTCCTGTAGCCTCCCTAAACCAGGTGTGTGGGGCAAGGGGTGAACCTGTGTGTGGTCAGTACAGCTGCATGGAGTGAAAAACACCACCTCCCATGCCGAAAATAGGCCTGGCTGCTCAAGCAGCCCCATCCAACAGGCAACACACGTGCATCTCCCAGGAACCCTTCCCAGGAGGAAGGGTGGCTGTGCAGCCAACAGCTCCACCAACAGAGCCACAGGGCCTGTCAGGGAAGGCACCACCACAGAATCAACTAGGCTGGAAAAGACCTCTGAGATCACCAAGTCCAACCTTTGGCCAAACACCACCTTGTCACCCAGCCCATGGCACTGAGTGACACGTCCAGTCTTTTCTTAAACACCTTCAGAGACGGTGAATCCACCACCTCCCTGGGCAGCCCATCCAATATCTGAACACTCTCTCTGTAAAGAATTTCTTCCTAACGTCCAACCTAAACCTCCCCCGGCACAGTTTAAGACTGTGTCCTCTTGTCCTACTGCTGGTTGCCTGGGAGAAGAGATCAACCCCCATCTGGCTACAACCTCCTGTCAGGGAGTTGTAGAGAGTGATGAGGTCTCCCCTGAGCCTCCTCTTCTCCAGGCTCAACAACCCCAGCTCCCTCAGCTGCTCCTCATAGGACATGGCAGCGCCAGCCCAGCCTGAAACGAGGGAAGGGAGAAGAGGGGAGGGCAGGGAGCTGATACCCAATGGCCCTGTTGGGATGCAACACCCACTGCCGTGTCCTAGGTAGCTCTGTGGGACTGTAAGCCACGGCTCTGGGGGGCTGCCACCAGCCCCAGCTGGTGTAGGAAGCACACAGTCCTGGAAGCACCAGCTCGGCCGGGCTGTGCAGGCGGCACCACGAGCCAGCCCTCGCCGCCCACGCTCCTGAGCAAGGCGTGCCAGCACAGTCAACCTGCACAGCCTGGCACAGGTGGGTACAGCCAAACAGCGCCAGGAGACTCGCCCCTGCCATCAGCCCGTGCCTCGGCTCTCCCTTGCCCTTCGCTCCCCATCACGAGCAGCGCTCGCTCCCCGACCAGCTCCGCGCTGTTTGCTTTTGGCAGCGGCTGCGGAAAGACTCCATCGAATGCAAACACAATTACAGCTCACACCCCAAGAAGAAAAGAAGTTGTGGTTAACAGAGGTGGCCCGTGGCCTTTTGACACGGCGGGGAAGCCACCTCCTGCTGCAGCCTCCCACCTCTGCTCCCATTGCATCATGCTGCTGGAGAAGCTGGTGCTTCATGAGATGACGCACCCGGACCTTACATTCCTGGCAGATTAAAGAGCCAGCATCCACAGATTCCACAGCAACAAAAAACTATTAATCAGCTCCTCTTGGATGGGCTTTTGATGATCAAAGCACTGTCTTCCCTCCAGCGCTGTGATTCAGACACCTCTGCCTTCAGGGAGAGCTGGTCAGGCACTGCCAGCCCCGCGTGTGGCAGGGCCTTGCCTTGAGCCAGTGGTTCAGCAGAGCATGGCCCAGCATTCCCAAACTGCCCCGTGCTCCCTGTGGGAACAGGCACAGCAGCCCTGCCCATCCATGCTGCGGTTCACCTCCTGCTCACAGGTGAGTTTCCTGTGTCAAGTCATGGTTTATCACTCAAGGTCGACTTTTGCTCTTCAAATACCATTTCTCTCACATCACCTCAGCAAGAGGCTCAACCCTTGACCTGCAAACACAGATCTGCTTAAGCCTAAACAAAACTGTTCCCATGGAAATGTCAGGACCTAGTATTGGAACATGCCTACTCATTTCAGCCTGTTCTTTCTTCTTCCCCTCCTTTGTTGGTTTTTTTTTGTTGTTGTTTTTTGGGTATTGTTTTTTAAACTGTTTTTCTATGGACTTGTTTTACACCCAGCTTGTGAGAACAAAGCGAGGTGGCAGGTCCCTTCCCAGGGAACACCTCCCTGTGGATCACAGCCTGCTTGGCTACCAGCCACCGGATTCTGGCATCCCACTCTTGCGCTCAGAAGGCTTCCGTCGAGGAACGCTGCAGTCCCCAGGCATGAGGCAGTGCCTCAAACAGGAGCCCTGACACAGCTCACCTTGTGACACCGTCCCAAAAAACCCGCTGCGAGCCAAGAGCTTCTGTATCCCCCCAAGTTAACTCAAGCCATTTTTGGAATTCCCCAACGGCTCTGCGGGAAAGGGATCGACAGATCCTGACCTGGAGCTGGGAGCATGTGGGTGGCTGGAGAAGGATCTTTACGGGGAGGAAGGCAAGTCGTGCTGCCCACTGGGGGGCCAGGCAGGAGGGGCAGCCCGAGCTGCCCTCGCTGCCCTCGCTGCCCTCGCTGCCCTCGCTGCCCTCGCTCTTGGGGTCACCACTGCTGCTCAGGGGGCTGGAAATGCCCAAATTCCCTGCAGAGAACAGCACTCCAAGTCGTGCACCCTGAGCAAGGCAAACACTTCAGTCAGCCTGAGACGACGTGCCGAGGACGCGCGCTCCGTGTAACGGGATTTCACTCGGCACCCATAAATGGGAAGGAGGTGAACCCGCTGAGCAGCACCCAGCTGCTCCTGCTCCAGGAGAAGCCAAAATAATGGGCACCAGCAACGGGGTGGGGTGGGTCTGCAGGCAGCCCTACGCCCTGATGGGTCCACCCAGCGCTGGTCCTCATCCAGTTCAACGCTGTGGCACATGTACACACTGGGAATTAGCACTCTGCAGCAACCACCAAATATTTAGATCCACTCCAAGACTTTCCAAGCAGAGTTATTGCTCTCAGGAAGTTGCCCAGAGTTTGCTCAAGAGTGAATGACGTGCAATAGGAAGGGAGCCCAGCTGGTTTCTGACGACAGCTGCTGACAGAAGCATCATGATGATCTCATTTACCTAAGAGAAGTAATGATTCAGGCCCTTGGGTTTCCCCTTCCACGAGGTAACAGGGACCCTCTGTCACTTCAAAGCCATCTGGATTTGAGTCTAAGAGAGGACATCAAACTTATGAGTGCATTTGCCAACTCAGGAGGATCTTCAGAACCACCTGCCTACAGAACTGCTGGTGCAAATCCACCTTCATAGTGCCCCAATCCTACCACGGCACAACCAGCAGGGTTCCCCCACCGTTATCAAACTCTGAAAAAGCTAATTTGGGAAAGCCCCCACTGCCTTCCACACTTGGTACTTTCAAGAGAGGAAGGGGCAAGGTAAGGGGCAGAAAGGCTGGCAGGCAGGAGGGCTTTCTGCCCCAACCCCAGCCCTGCGGCAGCTGCAGGGACCCACTGTCCCAAGCCACAGGACAGCACTTCCAGCAGAGGAAGAGACAGGTGCTCTTTGTGACTGGGAAATGAGGATTATTCCAGTGAACTCCTGCACCCTACCCTGATGTGAACTACCACAAATGCAAACCGGTGGGAACCTTTCAGTAGGTGGCAGCAGAAATGTATTATCAGCCCAGAGGATTCCTGTCGGGACACCCCTTCTTGGCACAATTCCCCATTTAGAGCAGTTTCCAGGGATATGTTGCTCCAGGTCAGAAACTGCACCCTAACCAGGCTTACAACAGCACAGTCAGGTCAAACCCAGAGAACTTGGGGAGGGGAAGCTCACCCCGGAGCCGAAAACCTCCCCGCTCCGTTTCGGCGGAAGCTTCCCTCACCAAACTGCCTCTTGCAAAATGTGGTAAGTTCCCTAACCCAGTGCCTCGGTTTCTGTGGCCCTGCAGAGCCAGTGTGGCTCACCAGGACACCTCCTGGCAAGAGGACTTTTGCAAAACCACGCCACACCTTTCAGCCCTTGCAGTCCCTCCTGGCCGGACAAGGCCACTTCAAAAGAAAAAACTGCTTCCATAAATTTCAAAGAAAGACAAACCAGCAACAAAAAGACGGTGTCAGCTCCCAGCCAGGCAGAGTCCCCCCTCTAATTCAGACCTCCCTGAACTCAAAGCAGCCATGTGGTCACTGCCAACACTGTTACCAGCAGAGCAGGGGGTGACCGGGGCACGGGGCCAGCAGGAAGCAGGAGGGCTGCCCCGCATACCTGGGAGCAAGGTGTGGCTTTGTAAAGCTGACTCAGGGCTGGGTCAGGGCTCCCTGACAGGCAGGAGCACGCTTTCCAAATAATCGTTTCCTGTTCTCCCCAGGCGAGATGGAGGAGGAGGAGATGGAAGCAGGACGGAGGTTTAGGTTTATCGGGCACAAATAATCCCCCTCCCCAGAGCTGCCTGGCACAAAGGCCAGCCAGGAGCCACTGCAGGGGCTGGTGACTAAGGCCAGGACAGCAGCTTTGTGACTAACTATTACTCATGCAAGGAGGAATTTGGAGAGGGACCCGCATCCAGCTCGGCTCGTTGCTTTGGATACTTTTGCAGCCATAAGCACAAAGGAGAGCTTTGACAATGAATCAGACACTGCTCTACAATGACAAAGACAGACTTATCGACCAACTTGGTGTTAAAATTTCAGTGTAATCATAAAAGCAGCTCAATGCTAATAAGAGGAAACAAGACATGTTTTCAGACCCAGATGACTAAATGTAGGCTCCTAGATGGGCAAAACCATCTAAAGCAGCAGAAGTGGGTTTTTCTAATTAATCATAATGTATTTCACTTTCTTCTGAATTACAAAGGAATGTGAGTGTACTGGCAACAGTTGCTTGAAAAGCAAGTTGTTTGGGGTTTTTATAAATCAAGAGCAACCCTCCCCCCCCAAAAAAAACCCTAAACCAAGTCCTGGGATACCTTTGTTTTGAAAGCATGTCTAGAACTAGCCCCTAAAAGAAAGGAAGCAAACAACCCCCATTTAATTACTCTCCTGCTTTTAAAATCTACAATTATCCACCTAAAAATAAAAGTAAGAACAGCGAAAGCAAAGAGTCATCAAATTCCAGTTCTCCCTTCACGAAGCCTTTGCCCTCTCAGCTGGTTTGTGTGCTTACTTTGCAGTCCGCAGCACAGGGAAGACTAACAAAGAATTACTAATTAAGCGACCACTTGCAAAAATCTGTGAGTTTGAAAACTTGTTGCGGTGAATGATTGGTCCAGAGAGGAGATCCAGCCTTGCCAAGGCATACCCACACATGTGATGATATAAACACATGTCATTCCACTCACATCAGCATCACCCCACAATCATTCTTCACAAAAATGTGGTGAGATACTAAAGTTTTCAGAAGCCATCCCAGGTCTAAGGCTGTGGATGACCCCTGTGGAGAGCTGGGAATCCCCTCTGAAACGTGAGGGTTTCTTTTCCCTGTGCCTCTTAAGATTCCAACCTCGTGTTTTGTAACCAGTGATTTGTGCACTATTTAACACATGACAAGCTTCTTACACAATTTTCAAAGCAGAACATACTGTTATTTGATCTTTATCAAACAAACCTAACAGAGGAGTAAGAGCCAGTATTTAAACAAATCCGCCTCCTTCCCTGCAAAGACTGAGGAGCACTTGTTGCCTTTATGAGCTGCAAGGTGCTCGCTGCACACAGCCGACTTCCACCTGTCTGGGATCAGAGATGACTCAATCAGACAACAGAGAAACAGCCCAAAACACCCATGAAGTTCAGAACACAATCCTTTTGCCACCCTCACTTTTGACAAGTAACAGACTGACCACAAGGCTCTGAACATTAAGGAGTGAAGTCAGAGATTCCTCACAGTTGTGAAGGCCTGTTCTTCACGTTACCATTACACTCTCAACCTCCTCACTGTTTTATCGTTCTAAAGCCTATTTTTTTCTCATTGCTCAGAGTATTTTTCATTTCAAAAATAAGGAATGAGAACACAGATTCTCCTCCCTGTAGGACAGACAGACCTATAGGGAAAAAAAATGAGCTTTGGCTACTCCCTTCTTCAAAGCAAGGCTCTCTTGGAGGGCAGACCACTGGCAACAGCTCTGCCCATGCAGGCTCTGCTCTCCCACAGGAGTGCCTGTGGATGTTCCACAGCTGACAGCAGGCTCAGGCAGGCAGCTGGACCACCCATGTCCTCAGAAAGCAAGTTAAGCCTCCAGCTTTGCAGCCTGAAACGCAGAAGCAAGCCCTCAGTGAGGGCACAGACTTAGGCTTGGAGGACACCAGCCAACAGAGTCAAGATGAAACACATTTCCCAGGAACGTCATCAGGTCCAAATGTCTGTGTCCAGAGGGACCTGCCCAGACAGCCACAGCTGCCTCACACACCCAGAGCCATGCAAGATGCAGGGTATTGCCTGGCCTGGTCCCCACTGGCAAGGGTCTGCAGCTCATTTTCACACCAACACCCATCAGTTGTGGAGCTCCCACAGCTTCCTCCTAAAAAGTCCATGCAACCCCAAATGTACGGTAAATTCACTTCTGTACTCCACTTGTCCCCACATTAGGGGTCCTGCTTCCCTCTACAGCAAGCAGAGGGACTGACCTTGTCTATGAAACAAGGGGCGACTTCTATGACAAGGTACGTGCACGTAGGGCAGCAATGGAATGGGAGAACAGCACCTCCATCCACAGTCAAATCTGCCCCAGGCCAATGCACAGACGGCTATTCTTGAGGCTTCTCCTCTCCAAAGCAAACAGAAGCATTCCTTATTTTCCCCCTGTTTAGTCAAAAAGCCCACCACACATTCCTGGGCACTGGCCTACCCCGAGCCAACCATGGGGTGGGAACCTCTGCGCTGTGAATCCCTGGAAGAAACTGCTCTAACTCAGGAACGTCCCAACAACTGCTACCTTCTGACGGGCACTTCATGGTCTGCAAAGAGCACCACAGATCTCAAGAGACTTGTTTTCACCTCGTTAAAGCCACCCACAGAATTGGCCTCCGTGTTGAGGGTTTTCAGTGAAAAATGAAGGAGAGCTGCCCCTGGAGCACGTGGGAGCCCAGCAGGTCCATCCCAGCCATACCTGCCCCAGGCTCCAGCGCTTCTCCCCAGCCACACCTCGCCTGCCGAAATCTTTGTTCCCACAGGGTAAGAAAACACTGCTGTGGCAACCACTGGACTCCTCAAGGGCGGGGGCACCACCACTGCGCCTCGGGGCTGCAGCAAAACCATCTTAAAGCTCCCAGAAAAAGAAGATTAGAGACATGGAAGCCGCAGCACGAGCGAGTTTAAGCTCAGGCAGTGCCGGGGAAGAAGTCTATGCTCACCACAAGGCTTTGCAATGCACTCACTTTGTAACTTCACCAGCTCCTCAAACACCACCTGAGGTTTTCAACGTGGAGCACAGCAGTGCTTGAGAGCACAGTGTTCCTTCCCCCACCAGGAGTGAGAGCAAGGACATTTTCTGTGTGGGATGGGGAAGCTGGACGTGGTGGTTTAGGGCTCACGTGAAGAACTTCTGAATTAGAAATCAAGCCCTCGAGCTCTTTCGATCGTATTTTCTGCTCCAGGCAGCCAGAGGAGAAACCATCCAGCCAAACCCTGCAGCAGAAAACTTTCAGCCTCCCACAGACATGTGAAGAAACTGCCTGGGAAACAAGCACACAGCTATGTTGTGGTCAGAGTATAAAACCAAAATCCAATTCAACCAGAAGGCTGCAGGTTGCTTTTGCCCTTTTCCCGAAGGAGCTAAATTCAGTGGCACACAGCAGACAGAGCTGCCCAGCAGAGCCTCCCCCTTATTTGTTATTTTTAGCAATTTAGTCTGACAACGCCTGACAACTAAACAAGCTGAATATAGCAGGAGAGAAGGGGACTATCAGATATTATCAGAGAAAGCACACAGTGATAATCACTTTCTCCACCCTTAATGAAGAATCAATTTTCCATGTCTTTATAACATCATAGAGTTCGTTCTCTTTAAAATGCCACATTTAAAAACAGAATCCATCTAGCCCTACAATGGAAACGGATAACATTTCCTGAAACAAAGCATTGTTCCACCCCTCACATATCATGTTTCCTTAAAAACAAGGGAAGAAAAACATTACTTGGTTTTTCTCCTAATACTGCACAAACATTGCTGAGCTAAAAAGAGTCTGTGCTCATCCCTTTAGAATGCTTTCAAAATAGATTTAACACATACCCCTTGTACCGTGACACACAACAAGAATTTGATAGTATCAGGACTGGAAAAATCCAATGGCTCCTGCTAAGCAGGATGTGTCCCATGCCCGTGTGTGAGGGAGCCTCTGGCACCAAATCTCTGGAGGTTTGGGTAAGCCCTGTTGGCACAGCCTGTCAGCAGGCACAGGTGTTGGGCCAGCAAGCCTGGGCAGTTTATTTGGATTCCAAAGGATTATGGACAAGCTGTGAAGTTCAGAATGCTGCACAGGTACATATGAAGTTGGCAGGCTGAGAAAGCTGGGCAGAAGAGAAGGTTGTGTGGATACCTCACAGCACCTGCCAGGATCTGAAGGGGGCCTACGGGGAAGCTGAAGAGAGACTGGACTCTTCATCGGGAATTGTAGTGATAGGATAAGAAGTAATGGGTACAAATTGAGAGAGGGAAATTTAGGTTAGATATACAGAAGAAATTCTTTTACTGTGAGGGTGGTGAGGCCCTGGCACAGGTTGCCCAGAGAAGCTGTGGCTGCCCCATCCCTGGAAGTGTCCAAGGCCAGGCTGGACGAGGCTTGGAGCAACCTGGGCTAGTGGAAGGTGTCCCTGCTCCTGGCAGAGGGTGGGATGAGCTTTAAGATCTCTTCCAAATCAAAGCATTCCATGATTCCATAAATACTTATATATTCACTTCCTACACAGCTTTCAGAAGAAGGGCAAAGTTGCCTTGGGTTTTCTGCAGAATAACTGACAGCTCTGCACTGTCCCCTCATCCACATCCAGACCCTCTGATGCTTCCAGAACACAGCTCCTCTCACCAAGTACAACCAATGTGTATTCCAGCCAACACTTGTTTTCCCAGCCCTGTACAAGGACAGGTCTGGCTGTCCTTGCTGCTTTGCCACACGACGAGCAGCAAGGAGGCCCAGACCAGCAGTGAACCATCAATTTTGTGATGCTGCCTTCAAGAAGGCAATGCACCACTTCAACAGCAGGGAAATGCACGAGATGGGAGAGAAGGAAACTGCCAGAGGGAGAAAAGGAGCTTTCAATTCAGACACAAAAGCCTTGAGAGTTTTCAAAGTTCACTGACAGCAATGAATGTCAGGAAACCCAGCTCACACCTTGGAAGCAAGTTAGAGCCACATTTCCAGGAACAGGAAGCACTCAGGAGCATTCCTTGCCATGCAGCTGGATGGATTTCCAGAGGAGCTCAGCAGTGACCCTCTGTGCTGTGCTCCTCTGCAGGGAGAGCATTTCTCAGAGTCAGGCATGTATCAAAAAATACATATTTCACAATCCCTTGGCAATAGTGTCATCACAGCAAGGCACAATTGCCTCAAGCTCAGGCTACATGAGTAACCAGATCAGCCACACCGTCCTGGCCCTGGGGGGATTACTGTGACCAGCCTGATTCAGCTATGCAAAATGAGAAATGTGAGTAAGTAATAAGGTAGTTAACAATGTAAAATATAAACCTAAGCTTCAAAACCCTTCCAGCTTTAATAATGGATGGAGGGAAGCTTTAACCTTTCTTGGTTTGATATTTATTTTACAATGATGCGGTGGAAGCACAAGGTCACAAAGTTTCACATTCTTTCCTGCTTTGGTCACAACTTGTTTTCAGGACAAGCAAAATCCCCTGCTCCTGTGATAAGTACTCTCTGAGTTGGATTCAGGTATTTCCCCCGAAATGTCAGTTGTCTAAGTGCTTGTCCTCTTCCATGGGGAATCCCTTTTCACAACACTGCCAGAGCCAGCTGGAAGCAGATTAGTTAAAAGACGGACTTGAATGTTCACTTAAAACAAACTGCCGAAGGTTTTGGCAAACTGAGCCCTACTATCCATGATTAAAAGGAAAAACCAACCCACGTGGCAACAACCTTTGCATTTCAACCACCTTTGGAGACAGTCACTATTGCTGGGAACTTCAGTTCAATGGTCACAACCAGAGACTCAGCAACAGGGAGCTACAAAGCAGAAAAACAACATTTGCGATGCAGGCGGGTCTGAGGCTTTGTGT
This sequence comes from Lophotriccus pileatus, assembly GCA_035583135.1. Classification (NCBI taxonomy): domain Eukaryota; kingdom Metazoa; phylum Chordata; class Aves; order Passeriformes; family Tyrannidae; genus Lophotriccus; species Lophotriccus pileatus. Next base: position 2,749,762 of record JAWWES010000030.1, on the reverse strand, counting down.
GAGAATGGCAAGGGTTGTAATCTGGGGGGAATTCCATCCATTCTGCCGAACTCAGCGATCAGAAAGTTCAGGAGGTAAGATCATTCCCCACCAGGAACAGGAAGAAACACAGATGCACAGCTGAAGGGCACAGTAGCCCAGGAGCTGACCACAGCCCCCGGAGCTGGCAGGGACCCCAGGGGCAGTCTGTAAACAGAGACTGCCCAGACACACTCTGCTTCCAAACCCAGAGGTGCTGCCACCAAGTCCTCCAACCCCAGTCACAGGGCTGTCTTTGCACAGAGCCACTGGCATCAGGAGCCAGGAGACAACTGCTTTTATCACATAACTGTAAAAATAACTGTGCCTTGCCTCCACACCACCTTAAATATGCAACCTGTCCATGGAGCACTTGTTTGCCCTGAGGTGTCATAAGCAGAAACACAAACCCCCTCAAGTATCCGGCACAGAAAACACTCCAGGCAACAGAACCCAAGGGGATGGGCTTACTCCACAGCTCCCCAGGCAGGCTGAGTTTTAAGAAGGAATTAAAAAAAATACAAACCCAACTTCTACTTCAGTGTAAGTAGGGGACAACAGAGACAGAACTGCACAGGTCTGAGCGGGTTTGAGCACTGACTTCCTATTCCTGCTTGTCTCTGCTTAGCTGGTCTCCAACACTCACTTTCTCCAAAACACTAAAGGGATAAGCAGCTTAACACAACTCAGCCTTTGCTTTCTCTGTCATTCCCCAAAGACCAATGAACAGGGGTTTGTATTAATGATACTTTAGAAGCATTAAGAAAAAAAACCCACACCAACAGCCTTGGAAAAGTACAGTTTGAACATCTTCTCTGAGGAACATGCAGCCACGAGGAGATAGTCAAGATTCACTAGATAGCTTGCTTGAACACTGGAACTTGCGCAGACACTACTTTTTATTTCCCAGATATCCTCCTCTGCCTTGAATACTCCAACCAGATAAACACGAGAACACAGAAGTGCTCTGACCACACTGTCAAAACAAAGTCCCATCTCCCATCTCCTCACAGATCCACTCATCAAGCAGATGCAGAGCATAAGGACAAGACAGGCCTATATGGTACTTCCTCCTCATACTTTCCCAGCCTCCAGACATTTTTAGCTCAGGGACTTCCTGAGCAGGATGCCATTTCTACATATTTGGTAATTCTCAATGGATTTCTCTACCATGAATTTGTGCAATTGTCCTGGGCCAGTGTAACCTTTTAATACCCACGGCACTGGCGAAGTTTCACATCACTTATCTGCAGCAAATGACCACACCAACATCCTTTTGCTTGTTTTAAACCCTGCTCCTACTAATCTCATTTGAATCCCTCACTCCCAGTTTTCATATCAGGACACAGGGTGAATAACCAATCCCTAAAGGTGTGTGGATCCAGGAAAGGAACCAAGTGCTGTGAGTTACTTGTAGGTTACTTGTAACAGGCTCTCTGTTTCACCTTGTTACAACCCTTAAGAATGAAAGTTACCAGATAAAAATGAGATGTAGCAAACAGCATCTTCTTGACCTTCAGTGTTCTACTTTCAGCATTATTACCTTCAAAACTTACCTCTAATTCCTTAATTTTCTCTTCAGCTATCCTCTGTTTTTCTAAGAGCTGATTATGAATTACTCCTTTAGGCTGCAGAATAAACCTACAAGTGAAAAAGAAGAAGAGAGACAACGTTGGATGTTTTTTACAGCTGTGTGCACCCAGCTACACACCAAATTAAACTACAGACACCTCTCCTAAGTGTTCATCCTCATCCCTGTGCTTGGGACTGAGGCAGAAGTTCCTCTGCCAGCTGACAGAGGTTGGTCCCAAAGGCTCACCAACCTCATCCATGCTCTTGGAGGATGAACACGGATGCACACATATCTTCCCTTATCGTTCAGTGTCCTTGAATGATCTGGAAGCAGTTCTGGCACACAGATAGCAAGGGGAGTCTGTCAGCATCTTTTCTTCAAAGGGATTTAAACCAGTTGTTTGCATGTAGTCAAGGAAGACTCTTCCAACAGGTAAAAGCCATTCATTACCTGTGTAGTGATTGCAAGGTGAATAAACCTGCACAATAAAACCAAAGCCTTCCTCAGGGAAAGGCTGAGGGAGGTGAGGTCGTACAACCTGGAGAAGAACAGGCTCTGGAGAGACCTTACTGCAGCTTTGCAACATATAAAAAGGGCTTACATGAAAGACAGAGAGAGGCTTTTGACCGGGGCCTATCATGAAAGGACAAGGAGCAACAGTTTTAAACACAACAGGCCAGAGTTAGGTTGGACACAGGGAAGACAGGTTTTACTGTCAGGGTGGGCAGGCCCTGGCACAGGCTGCCCAGCGAAGTTGTGGCTGCCCCATCCCTGGAAGTGTTCAAGGCCAGGCTGGAGCAACATGGTCTAATGGAAGGTGTCCCTGCCCATGGGAGGGGGATTGAACTGGATGGTCTGTGAAGATCCTTTCCAACCCACACCCTTCTGTGATGTGACAATAGAGAGACAGCAGAGAGCTTCCAGCAGAGAGCCATGGAGCTTTCAGAGCTCCAAGTCTCAGACCTTGGCTGTAACCCACCCCCTCACTGACCTCCAAATTTCCATGCTTTCACCTGCCTAAGGGTTTTTCTGTGGGATGAGAAGTGGCCATTTTTAACTGGAATTGCAGTTGTTTTCCAACTGGTTTCCACTTGTTCTGTTTTCAGTTGCCAAAGGGATTTGAAAGATGCATCCACAACATCTCAATCCCTGCAATTCTGCTCACCAGCAAGCAGAAAGCTGCCTCACTCAGAGGAGCCTCTGAAGGAGCACCAGCACTCAAAGCAGCTCTCCAGCACATGGCACTGTCATCCCACAAAGAGGTAAAGGACAACTAAGTTCAAATGAATTTAAGGAACCCTCCATGGTTGCTTTTCATCCTTCCAGACATGAAGAATGTACAAGCTACAGATTCAACCCCTTCCCTACTTAGAAAGTCCCCCAGGGGATTTAGAAGGAGCCTCCATGGGTCATACCAATGAGGTCAAGGTCTCCTCCAGCACCAACTATGGTCAGTGTCTTCCTGCCAGGTGACAGGACCTCGTGCTTGAACGTTTAAAAAGAGCAGCTTTAGACAGGGCAGAATCAGAGCACATTCCCCGTCTGCTACAGAAAAATCTGAAATCAGTTTGCAGTGTCATCTCCCACCACAAATTACATTATTAACGTGTTTGCTCAGGGCCTGGTAAACACAAACACGGATCTGCCACTTGGCTGGAACCCCAACGGACTCTGCATCAGCAGCACAGCAGCCAAAAGGAAAACTACCTGCCACACACATTCCTGAAATGCATGGGAGCAAATCTGTGGTTAATTATAACAGGTTTCCAATTAAAACTCTCTTTGGGGCTGGTATTAACTGCATGTAGCGATCACATCCTCCTCCTCCCTCTTCTCTCCCTGTTCCACTTCACCTCCTCTTTTCCATTGGAACTTCCGCTGTATCTTTTCTGACGCAATTTTCTCAAATCTCTCCTTTTTTCTTCCCAGTCTCAGCCCATGTTTATTGCTGGCAACATCTTTGTTCTCTATCTACTCCTGTTCTTACCAACACAGCTCACTCAGACTCTCTTTGTCCCCTCAATCCCCCTTTTCCCACTAGGTGCACACAGTGGTAATGGTCTGGGGTCCTAGCACACACCAGGCTGCTGAAATAAAATGCAGGTTTTGCCCAGTCTTGTGAAAATCAAGTCCAAACCCACCCTTCTAGGAAAGAGGAGTTATTTACATTGCTATTAGATGCAGAGCCTGGGTCCAGCCAGAGAAGAGTTATTTTTCAGGATCCCCAGCAACCACATCATTCTGACGCTCTTACCTCGAGCCTACAACACGAGTATAAAAATCATCAGCCTTCTTACACACCCCCCTGTAGATTTTGGGGTGAACGCTCAAACTCTGCCTGGTAAATACTCAAGTTTTGCCTTGTTTCTGCAGCAACTGCCATTGGTGAAAACCAGAGCTGAAAGATGCCCTCTGTACACAAAGCCATCAGTCCCTTCCCACGTCACCGCTTCCCCGAGCCTGCCTGTGTATGTGAGCATTTCCTGAATTATTTCCTTTTTTGTGGGAGCAGCAAAGAAGAATGGAATCTCTTCTCATTTGCTTCCCCAAATTGTACAGCAAGATCGATCATTTTGGTTTCCCTGACGTCCCTGGCCTAAAAAACAACATTCCCCACCGACACAGCTTGAGCAATTTTCCCCGTGCTGCAGCTGGGAAGGTCCCGGCGCTGGGCGATCCCGACGGGCTGGGAACAGCCACGGGCACTAGAACCTCTGACAAACAACCGGCTGACTTCACTTCTATTCTGCAAATGTCAACAGCAGTCATTGGGGAAAATATCCTCCCTCCCAGCCTCCTGCAAGGCTCTGGCAGACGTGTGACAGCAAATTAAAATGGGATGGCTGAAGTTAGCACTGACGGGACTTGTGCGGGCAGCTGGGCACAAGTACAACCACCCCCACTCTGTCTGCTATAAAACAGAGGGCTGGAACCCGTGTCCATTCACACTCCTGCTCAGCAGCAGAGCACACATCCCTGCCTTGGCCAGCAGCATCCTGCAGGTCTTCACCAGTACTGCGCCTTCAAGCCACCCCTTTGAATTCCCTGCCACGAGACCACAGAGCCCTCAGCCTAAAGCACACAGGGGCTGCCCTGGGAGCTGCCAAAGGCCAGTTCTTTGAAAGCTGAAGGTATAAATCCAAAATCCACAGTTAATTATTTAACTCTGGCTTCACTTTCCAACATAAGAATGACTCAAAAAACTCATCAGCTTTTTAGCACCTAGTTTGGGATGAACACATGATAGAGACCTTGGCTGAAGTTTTCACCTCAGGAAATAATGTGGTTTATGGCAGCACCTGGAAAAAGCAGAAGCTTGTTCTGCTCATTAAGTAAGAAGTGCTGCAGGGCACATGTAATAAACCGGAGTTTAAATTTAATCTAAATTCCACTTTTCCAATTGCCCTAAGTAATACACCAACTTGATGATTTTTTTTTCTCCTCACCAACCTGGAGAAATAGGCCAGTATCATTCTGCTGCCTGCTTTCAGTTAGAGGTAGTTATTTTATTTACAGGTTTTCAAGCTCATGGAAGGTCCATGGGAAGTTCTGAGGACTCCACAGCTCTGCTGGAGTCCATGGGAGGCTCCCTGAGTTCTTATGTTGAACTGGGATGGAGTTTAAGTACTGCCAGTCCACAGAATCAAAACCAAATCTTCTCCCAGACAAGTGAGTTCACCCGTATCTGCCTTCTCTCAGTGAAGTGTCACAGCACACAATAACCTGTCAAACATGACACCTACGCTATCAAACAGTGAGTCAAAAACATGTTCAGCACCATGTTCAGTAATTACAAAGCTTAGTAACGCTCACCTCTTCACACAGGAACTTTTTTACTGTTGTTAAATTAACATCAGAAACATCTGGGTCAGAATGGACAAGTTCACCCCATCACAGCACCAAAACCTGTCTGAGCTCAGGAAGGGTTTGGACAATGCTCTCAGACAAATGGTGTGACTCTTGGGTCCTGTGCAGGGCCAGGAATTGGACTCAGTGATCCTCATGGATAGCTACTAACTCAGCATATTCCAGGATTCAGCTGGCCACCCACCGCCATTTCAAAGGGAACAGCCAGTAAAAACAGAGCAGGATTTGCACCATTCCAGAGAACTGATAATATTTCCAATGTCCACAGATAATGGTGAAAACAAAACAAAGACAATTAGAAAAGGAAACTGCAGAGGAGTGGGGTCCCCGAGGACAGCAGTGTTCGGCCAGACCTGGGCTGCCAACAAGAACAGCTCCGTGGAGCAGAGCCAAGAGGTTACCAGTTGGCTGTACCTACGTGCTCCAGTCTCCCAGTGACTGCTGGTTCTCAAGTGCAACACGAGGAACAAAAATAGAGCACGAGGGAACTGAAAGAGAAACCTCGCTCTAAATATTCCCACTTGTTTCTATTTTCCTCCCTCTGCGAGCTCCACATCAGGAATTCTGTTTCCCCAAGGCAGAGAAAGTGGTTTATATATGCTCTCTGAGGCTCTTCATTTGTTTCCTTCTGAAGGGATCTCTTACCCCTTCCCAACTGTAATTTTCTTTTATAATTTTGGTTTGATCAGTGTTTAAACTGCACTCCCTGATGCTCCGGCCCAAAAGGCCTTCAGGCTCTCATCAGGTCAGCAGTGCTGCCCCACTTCATCATCCATCTGCTCCTTTGTGTCACACATTCACACCCACAAAGTGATGTTACCCCAGTGTAAGTAATTCCATAACTCAGCCTGTTTGCACCAAAATGGACTGTTTACTTGACTTTGAGACATAATATTAGATACTCAAAGTTTTGCCTCTTAATGAATGAGGTTATGGAGATGTTTGTTCAGCACACGCCACTCTTCATTATGACATACAAGTCATTAAAGTTATTAAAGGTGGAGTCCCAGTGATGCTCATAGTTCACGTTTTCCATGAAGAGTCCCTACTTTCTTACTTGCCACTACAACAAACTTCAGCCTTTATGCCTGGAGCTTTCAGAGGGAGTCATGAGCAGCCTCTCCTCTCCCTTGCTGGTTTAGAGAACATGGTTCCAGTGTCTCTCCTGCCTCACTTGCCAGTGCCAGAAGTAGTTTGTGTTCAAGTATTAAAACCAGGAGGGAAGGAGCCCCACAACAGACCATGGGACTCTCTCCAGCCAGTCTGCAAAGCAACTCTTCCCACTTGGCTCCACACAGATCCCTGCAAGAATCGGCACATGGTACCAGGGGAAGCCTAAGCCTTCCCCGTGCCAAGATGGATACACAGCCCTCTGCCTAATTCCAGAGAGACAATTTTACAGGCAGGAGCGTCCAGTGCTATTCTGCCAGAATAATGATGAACAACAGACCCAACAGTCCATTCACCTGGCTCCCAGCTCACATAAAGAGTCACTGTGTCGTCAGCTTTACAGTTCTCATTGCATCTGGGAAACTCTCTACAGAAACCTAAGATACTGGAAACAAACAACTTTCTCCAAAGCCATAACATTATTTGAACGTGCTTATTGTGTTTCTAAACAACCTAACGTGTTGTGGTATAACACAGCAGTTATTTACGTGGGAAATGCAGCTCCTTGAAACCAAGTGCTCCCACCAGACCATGCCGTGAGAAAAGTTGGGCTAAGCTCAGTCATGTCCTTATCTATTTAGAGACGCTTTTTAATTCTGAACTTGCACTGCTGCTCAAGCCTTGAGCAGACTCAGTAGGGGATTACTGCATTTTAAGTACTGTTCAAAGCCAATGGAAGAAAGGCTTCCAAGGAGCTGATCCCAAGCAATCTAGCTTGATTGAACCAAAGCCAGTCGTGCACAGTTGCCGGAACCCAGCAGTCCCCTTCCACTCTCCCAGGGTCTACTGAGCTTCTGTAAATGATTCTCTACGTAGCTCATAACAGGCCCGGCTTTTACCACAGCAAATTCCAGTTTCAGTCACCCCAGATGAATTAGCCAGTTCCAAACAAGACAAGGAAGCAATATTAAAAAAAAAAAAAAAAAAGAAAGGAAAGAAAAATCATCACTAATTATGGCTTGTGCTGCCACCCTTCACGTCTAAGGGTTTCACATTTTTTCAGGCTGATTTTGACTTTCCCATCAACAGATCATATGCCTCAACTAGAGCTGGTTCAGAACAGATGGAGCTGGAACAGATGAGTTGAAGCTTTTCCTATGTTTGCATCTATTTCAGTGGTCAGTCGTCTCACTGGGTCGCCCTCAATATATCTGACCCTAACTATTCCCACATACCTTACAGCAAAACAAATCCTGCAGCTTATATCGGGAGGATTATATGTGAACACATTCCAAGGAGCAGCAGTTTACAGCTCACGTGTCCTTTTGCTGCTGCCCTGGGAGAGGTGGATGAGCAGTGGGAGCTGTTTGGGCAGCGGGACCTGCGCAAGGCCAGCCGGACACACCGGAGCACGCGGAGACAGGGATTAGCCGCGCTGGACGCCGGCCAAACCCCGGCTTATGTAGGCCCCAAGGAGGGTAACTTTTACTCAGATGAAGGTCTGTAAGCCATAAACCTATTTGCTTTAAGGAGCTAAAGGAATTGAACAAAGAGTGCCACCCTGTTTGCTTCCTCAAACCCCTGCACGGACCGTCCCGACGCGTCCAGCCCTGCCGAGGGGTTTGGGCTGCGCTTCAGGCCGTGTTTACATTGAGCTGTCATTTTTTTTGGGGGGGGGGGGCCGGGGGGTCTGTCAATAGCTACAGCATATTACATTACCCCAAGCCAAGATAGTAACACAGCTTGCAAACAGCAGTTTCTGCATTGCCAGACACTTAACTAGATGGTAGATTTATACCATTGTTCATGCTTAGTTCTTTAAAAAAAGAAAGCAGGAGTATACCTCTAAGTGTGCATTAAATATAGAACAGCCCAAAATAATCAAATAGTACCGTGGCCTGCTTTTAATGAACATTCTTTTAGAAGGCTCAACCGACATAAATGGAATTTAAAAAAAAAAAAAAAGGCAAGCAAATGCCTCCCTTCTATCATACAGGAATTCATAACATCTGAGTTTCAAACCAGTGGGAAAACAGCAAGCACGACAGCAGTTTGTGGGATTGAAATCCCTATGAGTAGTTGCTCCTCACTATATTCCTGGTTTAGTGTTTTTATCTTCTGATTTTGCTTTAATATAATTTGTTAGTACGTAGAAATGATGAGCTGTAGCTTGTTTAGGCCAAGGGAACTCAGGGGACAACAACACACCAACCAGCACATGCACCTCAAATAGATTTCTTGCAGTCTGGGTTGTGCCATATTTGAAAGTTGCAAGCAGCAGGAAACAGAAACAATTTTTCCAACAATAGGAAGTCAAGATCCATTTCTAAAGTCTGCTCTATTTTTAAGAATTCCCCACAAATTCCTATGGAAAAATGTTTTAAAAAAATAAAAATAAAAACACCAACATTTCAGGAACATGCACCAAGGAAAACATAAACAGGCAAATGTTGGTGTGAGTACCCTGGTGAACCAATCCTAAAGGAATTTCTATTTTAATTTTTTTTTTCCTATTGGTAAATCTTCTGTGATCAGAAAGGTGAATTTTGCAGTAGCAAATGACATGGAGATATTGCTACACTCTTGACAGGCAAACTTATGCCCTTCTCACCAGCAGCCCTTCTCCAAGAACCTGTCCAGGAAAACTAGCAAAATCAGATACACCTCTTTTGAAAAGCAAATCCACCCATGGTTGCAATAAAAGAATTAAAAAAAAAAAAAAAAGCTCTCTGCCTTGCCCAGAAAGAAACCTTTGAAATGCAAAGTGAGGAGGAAGACCCAGCTTGTGGATACATAGCACAGCCTTGGCTTCTGCACATCCCAAATCCTGCTACAACAAAGCATCAAAGCGCTACAGCAAACATCACAGCAGTGGAGGCAAAGATAACCGAGCCAAAAGAATTCAAGCATAACACTAATAGACAGATATTTCTGGATTCTGGAGCTAAATTAGCCAGCACCAAAACAATCACACTGCTGTGTCCTAATCAGCAAGAACAAACTTCTTAGAATCAGCATTTGGGGACCAAAAAAGGCTGGCTGTTATTTTGGAAAATCATTTCTTCTCAGAAAGCCCGAGTTATTTATTTTTCTTCTAAACTGGCTGAAACATTCTGTTAATTCAGCAAATAGTTTTGGAGAAAACAGAGTAAGAATTCAAGACAGAAGTCATCTTGCATTTCATTCAAGATTTGATGCAGCACTTTGGTTCTTGCATCTCTGTATTAAACTGGCGTTAAATGGAGATCTCATCCCACGGGATGGGTTTCCTTGTGTTTCATTCAGTGTTTTAATGCAGGGGTCATGAATGAACCCTTCCTTCTTTCAGGCAGCAAGGTCAGAATGCTCAGAACTAAATTTCTCATTTGTTTTAATGCTGTTCCACATAAAAATTTATATATTATTCTGACATATTTTATATAACATACATTTTTCTGACATACACACACCAGCTCAGAGATCCAACAGCTGTGGGCCCTTGTCACACCCTGCCTGCTGGCTGGATATCCACTGACTCCATACCTGGAAGGGCATCCTCAAAGCAACACAGGGAATAAATGGGGACCCTCCCACTAGTTCTTCGGTCCAATGATCTGGCCATTCTCCTCTACTGCAGGAAAGCCACATCCTCTGTGCTAAACCAGAGAAACATCCCTATATCCTGAAAGAAAGGCTCTAGCATTCAGTATTGCCCCAGGGACTCTCACCCTTTATTCCAGTATTTCCTTCAGGAAATGGGGAAAGAGACTCACAGTACTTTAAATTCACTAAACATTAAAATAAATGGAAGTCTCTTGCTGTTTCAGAATACCAGAGTGGCATTTTAAGAGCTTGGAGAACTTCAGAAATCAGTCAGTTCATGTTCCGTAATGGTTTTGCAAAGTCATTTGGCACAGCAAGTCACAAAAGCAGCAGCAGTTTTAAGCTCCTCAAAAAACATTTAATACTTGTCTAGCATGTATTCAGACAGAACTCTGAGCCACTGAACCAACAGATGGGTTGTACTTGCAAAGGAGCCCAGCATCCCCCTTTCCTTGAGGCAGGGACAAAAGCAAGGTGCCTTTTTACAGCCCTCACTCGCCACAACAGCCTGACCTCCAAGTGCAGGGCTCTGTGAAGGCCCTGGCATTTCCACGGCAGCACATTGCCTCTGGATCACAGCAGACCAAACTGCCTCTTCCAGCAACAAGGGCAGTTTGCAGGAGCAGCCTGTCTCCCTCTTCACCCTTCTTTTCTCCAGTTAGATCTCATCTCTAAGTTTACTCAGGTATCTCCTTTCTCTGTGTTGTCTGTTGTCAGGTAGGAAAGAAATTCAGGGATAAAGAAAATAGAGACCTGTTTGAATACTTGTTTGAATGTCATAGTCCTAGTCCCAGGAGAAAAATGTTCCTAAAGAGTTAAATGTCCCCAGGCAAGGGAGACAAGGAAAAGCTGTATCGCTAATCTTCTATCAGAACACCCACACAGTAGGTGGGGGACTACAACCAACAGGCTTATTTCAAGAAGGGATAAGTAAAAGACCTATTTTTATTTTAACTTAGCTATTAGCTATTATTTTTATTTTAAGCCCCTTGTTTCTGCTGCTTATGCATTGGGCAAACACAGACTTATCAGGCACGTCCAAGTTCTCTTGTCTGAAGCTGATTTTTTAAAGAAATGCAGCTGTTTCCCAGAACAGGGCAGATAGACATCTCGCACACAAGCCATGGAAATCTTTTCTCCTCTGACGTTTTGGTGTTGCATGGAGAAATTCTGTAGAGCAGCAGGGCAGGAGAGCTGTAACTGGACCAAGATATCCAGCAGATTACAAACGAACAGCCCAGGGCAGCGGGAATAAGATCAAGAACTACGCGGGGGAAGGGCAGTGAAGGGAATGTGTTTGAGAAATCAGAGGTCAAGTTGGAAAAGGAGCCTGTGCCCACAAGAACAAGCTCCCTTTCTGAGCTGGAACCAAATCCATGAGTCCAGACTCCCGTATTTCAGTGTTGTCAGCAGAAAGCACGGAGCCCACGGACCAGCTACGCTCCTCTCACAGGGGATGACAACCAGCTGCTGCCCTTCACTTCTCTGACCAAATCACAGGCAGCTGTACAGACAACTACTGTGTGCACCACTCTCATTTTTGGTTTCATTGAGAGCTCTCTAAAAAGATCATGCAAACTTCTACAGACCCACTCACACCTAACACTGTGAAGATCAGGTTGCAAAAGCGAGTACCTCCAACTGAAGAAAAACCTGAAATAAAAAACAACTGTGTGATGGAAAACCTTTTGGCTTATGTCCATTTAACCTTTGACTTCTCAGGTCTCAACACCCCTGGCCTCGTTCAAGGTACAGCAGAAACAGTGGCCAAGCAGCTGGACACAAATTTTGTTTTCTTCACAGCTCAGTGCCTGAGTAACTTCTGCACACACAGGAGTTATTGTGGAAAATAAATCTTCCCTTTTTCAATAGCTATGTGGAAGAGCTTCAAGTCTGTAAACATATTGACCAGAGGCTGACAGCAACATGCTGGTCCCTGGAACTCGTCAGCACTGAATTCAAATGCTTCTTGAGCTCTGGCAGCCTTGGTGCTATGCCCACTGCCCGGGGAGCCTGTTCAGTGTCAACCACCCTCTGAGGGAAGAACTTTTTGCTGATATCCAACCCAGACTTCCCCTGACACAGCTCCATCCGTTCCCTCAAGTCTCGTCACTGGTCACAAGAGTACAGATATCAATACCTGCCCCTCCACTGCCTCTCATGAGGATGTTGAAGACCACAATGAGGTCTGATCGCAGTCCACTCTTCTCCAGACTGAACAAGCCAAGTGTCCTCAGCTGCTCCTCACAGGGCTTCCCCTCCAAACCCTTCAGCATCCTCGTGTCCCTCCTTTGGACACTCTCCAATAACTTAATGCCTTTTTGATGTCATGGTGCCCAAAACTGCCCCCAGAACCCGAGGTGAGGTCACAGAGAGCAGAGCAGGACAATCCCCTCCCTGATGTCCCCCAGGACAGGGTTGGCCCTCCTGGCTGCCAGGGCACTGCTGACTGACCAGACCCCCAGGGCCCTTTCCCAGCGCTGTTTTCCAGCCTCTCATTCCCAGTCTGTCCGTACATCTGGGGTTGCCCCATCCCAGGGGCAGAACCCGGCACTTCCCCTTGTTGAACTTCCCATGTTTGGTGATTGTCCATCTCTAATTTATCAAGGTCTCTCTGCAAGGCCTCTCTGCCGTTTAGGGAGTCGACAGCTCCTCCCAGTTTAGTGCAGGCAAACTTACTTAGTATCCCTTCCAGTCCTGCATCCAAGTCATTAATGAGGACGTTCAAGAGCACAGGGCCTACGATGGAGCCCTGTGGAACCCCACCAGTGACAGGTCACCAGCTGATGTCACTGTCACCCTTTGTGCCCAACCCAGGAGCCCGTTGCTCACCCACCACAGGATGTGTTTATCCTGCTGTGGGCTGCACAGTTTGTCCAGAAGGATCCTCTGAGAGACAGCATCAAAGGCTTTACTGAAACCCAAAAAGATCACATCTGCTGGCTTTCCTAGATCAGGTAGGTTGGGTTGCCCTGTCATGGAAGGAAATCAGGTTTGAGGAGCAGGACTTTCCCTCCTGAAACTGTGCTGGCTGTGCCTGCAGCACCTGTCAGCTCCTCAGCAGCCGGGCCCCAGCGCCACACCGAGCCTTACCCACGGAGAGGGGCCATGGAGAAGCCACTCGGATTTCACAGACCAGCCTATAGTTAGTAACTGAACCATGAAAATTAAGCCTTGCATGTCCTTCAGCTCTTTAGGAGTTTTTTGACATGGCAATCACAGGACAGCTGAGCATGTTCTGCAGGGATCTGCACTGGTACAATCAAACACACACCTCACACACACACACAGTGAAAATGCAGCTGCATCGAGGGATGTGCTGCACTGTCTGCTGTCTTTAGGGGTCCAGGAAAGAGCTTACAGTGATTGATGATGTCTCATTTTCAAACAAAACCAGGAATCACAGTAAAAGCAATAATGCATTTAAGTCCCAGGAATGATCAGGGACATGTAATCCTCTCTCAGGTTTCACTTGCGTAAGGTTCAGCCTCCAAAAATCTGAGCCACTCTTAAAAAAATTAAAAAAAAAAAAAAGTCAAAATCATATTATTACAGCTGTCCTGTAAAATAGTGTAATGGTACAAGGTCATTTTGTAGGGATAACAGCTGGGATAACACACTATACTTGCAGAAAACCTCGAATATAAAGCTGTGCTACAGCATTTGCTTGATTTTTACTTTCTTATATTTTCTCTTTGCAAGTCTTCTCCCATTTTCTGCCCAAGTAAACTGATGATAAAGCAATATCAAACCAAAACTGCCTGTCTATTTTGGCATGGCATGACAAACTGCAGTGCTCTCCTCACCATACCCTGCACACAAGTGCCAGACATTTTTCTGCTGTAAATAAGGGTCTTGTCCAGGTTATGGGGTAAAAGAATGCAAAGGGAAAGGTCCGAAATATTCAGACAGAATTCTGAAGCTTAAACTTCCAACATAGTTCTCAAAGCAACGCGATGATATCACCTCCCAAACAGCCTAAGCAGAAGTCCAGCACAGTGGTAGCTGTCTCAGGCTACGTAACAGGCCTTTCAAAAGAGTATGAAGTAACAGAAGTGAAATGTATTTGGCAAGATGCCACCCCTCAGATGATATCCCAGCCTCACGGATACGTACAGTGCGCAGCAATTCATCAGCTCATACTATGTGGCACTGACATTTCTTGTGTCAAACCAGAAATAGCTTCAGCAAGAGTAAATTGAGCCTCACATGTGGAGGCCAGCAAGGCTTCGGTTTGTTGCACAAACTGCAATATTTACAAAAAAAAAAAAAAAAAAAAAGAGGAAGACCAAGTTGAGGAACAACAAATGGACTTTCTTGTTCACCAGCAGTGCGGTGAAAGCCTTTTGGGAAGGGAGGAGGCTCAAGATCAGGGTTCAGAGAACAAAAACCACACAACTGTTTTCCAAGTAAGGTGGAAGGAAGTACCCAACTAGGCAGACTTCCTCCCAGGATGCAGCACGTCACCACTGTTCCCCGAGCCTTCGAATTCCATGAAAACCTCGAGTATCTTGTCCTACAGAACTGTACACCCCAGCCCTCTGCACAGAGCCCAAAACACCACAGCTGGACAAAAAACAGACCCTATCAGAAGCCACATTCTAAGAAGCAACTTAAATGGGTCGGAGAAATAAAAAAAGGAAATTAAAAAAAAAAAAAAGGAGCACAGGAATAGAAGCACAAAACTTATTTCAAAGAATTGAGCTATTCAAGCAGAAGAGCTCTGATAATCAGAGTCAATGCTGACACAAACCTCCACCCTTCCTGGGTAACTGGAACTCCTCAGAGCTCCAACACTTGCATGCTGGACTACACAAATCAAATTAAGACATCACAAGACATCACTCCACGTCCATGCAAGCCAATGAAGCCAACAAATTAAAACATCTGCTATTCCACTTCAAAGAACATGGTTTCTGTGTCCAGAAGAACCACAGTGACCACCTCCTTTGGTCTCCAGTGGAACAAAAGATGCCAGACTGCCCTTGGATTTTAACTCTGGCTCAAGGGCTGCTTTAGCCTGCTCTCCTAAAAGCCCAGATTTCAGCAATAAATTCTCTGCTAGAGCCTGGAATGGGCTCCAGGAAATGCCTCGTGTCCTTGGTGCACAGATCACACCAATTGGCAGGGCAGCTTCAGCCCCACAGCCGGGAGAGGCAGAGCTCACAGAAACACCCTGTCAAGCTTAGGCAGGACCAAAAAAAAAGTTCAAACAGAGTGACTGAGTGGTGTTCAGAAGAAGAGCAGTCTCTCAATCTATATTTGCACAGCCACTAGTACAGCAAAGCCCATGAAGAGTTCAGTTTTTAAATACTATCATAATGCAAATATTTTCCTGCCGGCGCCTCTGCCATCCCCGGCGAGCCAGAGCTGCCAGGGCACCTGGCTGGTCATGGAAAGGAAAACAGGACTGCCAGAAGACTGTGGTTCCTGCAGCTCCTGCACACTGAAGAAGGGTAAATGGCTTAGGACACAAAGAAGGTGTCTCTTACCCCTAAGGAGAAGGCAGAAGCAGAAAGCACAAAAATGCACTTTAGCCATCACCCCAACACCCCCTGCTCCCCACATCTGATCCACAGGCAGGATTACTTTGCCACAAAACACCAACACACACTTCTAAGGTATCTGGAGGGACTTCACATAGAAGTATTCTGTACTTTTGGATTTTAAAAAAAACTTAGAAAAACATGTTGACTCCAGAATTATCTTCTGCTCTTCACCTGTCTGCTCTTTGACAAACCCAAACAGAAAAAACCCCTCTTGAGACACCTCATGACTACTCCAAACATGAGTGTTTACTACACCCACAGCCTGCCCGGGTCAACCAGTCGCCTCTTGAAAGGGACCAGAGTGTGTCTCCTTTTAAGGTGCCAGTCACCAGCACCCCCACCAAACCCAGCACTTAGTGCACCTACTTGGAAAAGTTTATTTAGTGGGAACCAAGAAGGGGACTGTCACTCTGAACAGCTCCATTAGCCTGGATATAACCCCACCTGAAAAGCCTCAGCAAAAGGCAAAGTACGCACCATTCCTGGCTTCCCCGTCCTGCCACTGCCCTACAGCTCGGTCTGGAGAGTGCATGGGCTGATGGATTCGGGCACTTGCAGCCTGACCTGGCTCACTGCTCGGCCCTGTGATCATCCCCTTTGACATGGAGAAGGTGGGGTAAGCAGGGTGGGGGAGAGGTCGATGTAATCACCCCTGTTGGCAGCAGTCAGGGCAGATCCGCCGTTTCGCAAACCACATCCCGAGATGAGCAGTCATCACTGTTACCCAACGCACCAGAGACAGGAGAGAGGAATCACTGCACTGGAAAAATCCTGTTTCTCAAATCACAAACACAGAAATCTACTGTGATACTTGCCAAGCAAGCACGTGGTTCAGATTTGGTAAGCTCTTGTATCAGAGGCTGCTGAAGCCCCACCAAAGTGTGCTGGGAAAATTAAACAAAGTCTGGTTTAAGGTGTTTCTTTTGACAGCCACACACGAAGCACATCTTTAGTGCAATGAGAGCACCCACATAAGCCTTATGCTCACTTCCAAAGGTTTGAAAATATCCAAGCAATGGCATTAGATCCGCTCCTCGGCACCACTCTGCAAAGGGCATTTCTGTAGAACACGAACCGTGCACAGGGGGTGCACAAAGGAAATTACTGACTCTGGGCAGATCTGTGAGAGCCTTCTCACAAAGGCTATTTGGCATCACAGTGCTGCTCTGCTAGACAAAACTACAAACTTCCCAGAGGCGCCCGAGTGGAGCATCAGGGATGGTGCTGAGCCAGCAAGCAAAACCACACAAAGGCAACATCATTCATAACAACCCCCCTTCATGGCAGCCAGTACTAACCCCAAGAGGTAATACCCAGTAAGCCTCACTGCATTCCCAGGCAGATCGCTGGAATTAAAAATGAAAGACAAAGAGAAAAAGGAAACAACGCAGGCTGGGGGTCTCAGAATCACAGAGTCAAGTTGGAAAAGACCTTTGAGATTATCAAGTCCAACCTATGACTGAACACCACCTTGTCACCCAGACCAGAGCGCTGAGTGCCACGTCCTCAAACACCTCCAAGGATGGTGACTCCCCCACTGCCCTGGGCAGTCCATTCCAATGTCTGATCACCCCTTCTGTGAAGAAATTCTTCCTGATGTCCAACCTAAACCTCCCCTGGCGCAGCTTAAGACCACATCCTCTTGTCCTGTCCCTTGTTTCCTGGGAGCAGAGCCCAGAGAGTGGCTCCACTCTCTTGCAGAGACAGAGAAGGTCCCTCCTGAGCCTCCTTTTCTCCAGGCTGAGCTCCCCCAGCTGCTCCTGGTTCTCCAGACCCTTCCCCAGCTCCACTGTCCTTCTCTGGACCCGCTCCAATGTCCTTCCCGAATGTGGGATCCCCTCTGCCCACACACAGAGCCGGGGTCACCCCCTCTCCAGCAGGTACTCACATCCTTCCCACGCCCTCGTACATGCGGGTCTCGTCCACCAGCATCATCACCTCGGTGTCGGTGAGGTGGGCGTGCTTCTTGGTCTTGCTGAGCTGCTCGATCTGCAGGTCAGCCAGCTTCACCTTCTGCTGCGTGTCCATCACCTTGGCCTGCAGCTCCGTGAAGGCCTGGCCAGGGGAGGGAGGCGGAGTGAGGGGGGGACAGTGGGGGCACAACCGGACCAGGGATGTCCAGGAGGGGATCAGCCGAGGGGACACGCTGGGAAGGACACAGGGGTAGAGGGACTGAGGACACGGGAGACATGCATGGACGGGGAGACACAGTGGGACATACACGTAGGTGAGGGGACACACGAGACACACATATGGGTAGGGGAACACATGGTGAAGGGACATGGGTGGGGACACACACAGGGAGGAGGACACGGGTGTGGATACACCGGTTGGGAGACATGGTGGGACACACACACATGGGTGGGACGTGCCTAGGGGGGCACAGAGGGACACACGGGCAGAAAGACACGGGTAGGGGGGGAAACACGCACGACACACGGGTCGGGGGCGACATGGAGAACACGGGCGACACACACACGCGGGGAGTGGGCACACGGTGGGGACACACGCGGGGTGAGGGGACACACAGGGGGTGTGAGGAACCCGAGGGGGAGGCACAAGTGATGGGAAGACACGAGAGAGGCGCACACACACGGGTGGGAGCACACGCGGGCGGGGATACACGGACAGGGGGACGCGGGAGACGCACACATGAGCGGAGGACACGGGCGGGAGCACACACAGGCGGGGGAACACACAGTGGGGGACACGGGAGGGACACACACACGGGCGGGGGTCTCGTACCTTCTTCAGCTCCAGATCCACGGGCGCCGCCATCTTGTCCCCGCACGGCGCATGCGCGGCCGAGGGGGCGGGGCCGGGGCTCGTGAGGGACCGGCGGGGACAGAACCGTCCGTGCCTTGGAGTCAGGGAAGGCGGAGGCGCTGGAATGGGTCTTAAAGACCATCCAGTCCCATCCCCCCGCCGTGGGCAGGGACACCTTCCTCTAGCCCAGGTTGCTCCGAGCCCCCTCCAACCTGGCCTTGGACACTTGCAGGGATGGGGCAGCCACAGCTTCTCTGGGCAACCTGTGCCAGGGCCTCACCACCCTCCCAATAAACAATTTATTCAGTGTATCTAACCTAAATCTCCCCTTTTTCCGTTTGTACCCGTTACTTCTTGTCTTGTCGTTACAGTTGCTGACGAAGAGTCCCATCACCGACTTCCCCTTCAGATCCTGGAAGGTGCTGTGAAGTCTCCACTCAGCCTTCCCTTCTCCAGGCCGAACAGCCCCAGTTTTCTCGGCCTGTCTTCATAGGGGAGGTGAAGGATTGAGGATTGAACCCTCAGTCCCCTTATCAATGTCCAGAGTGGCTTCCTCTGGACTCGCTCCAACAGTTCCATGTCCTTCTTACGTTGGGCACACCAGAACTGCACATCATAGAGGGGAGGATCCCCTCCTTCGACCAGAACTGTACCTCATAAAGGGGAGGATCCCCTCCTTCTACCCGCTGGCCACACTCCTGGGGATGCAGCCCAGGATCCCGTTGGCTTTCTGGGCTGCGAGTGCTCACTGATGGTTCACGTTGAGCTTTTCATCCACCATCACCCCCAAGTCCTTCTCCACAGGGCTGCTCTTCATCCCTTCTCCTCCCAGCCTGTTGGTGTGCCTGGGTTTGTCATGACCCAGGTGTAGGGCATTACATTTAATTTGTTGAACTTCATGAGCTTCACATGGTCCCACCTCTCCAGCCTGTCCAGATCCCTCCGGATCCATCCCTTCCCTCCAGCAGGTGACTGTACCACGCAGTTCAGTGTCATCAGCAAACTTGCTGAGAGTGCTCTGGATCCCACTGTCTGTGTCTCTGACAAAGATGCTGGACAGCAAGCAGAACAGAAGGGAGCATCTCTAGGACTGCCAGCCTTTCTTAGCCCAGTGGGGCACAGGGAGCCAGCCCACTGATCCAGCCAGCTTCCCAACATCTCCCTACACCTCCAAAGCATGTTTGCCACCTCTTGGCCTGTTAAATCCCCACCCGTGGGCAGCCCAGCCTGCACAGGGGTGGACATGTCCCTGTGGGGCAGGAGGAGGGCAGAGAGCAGCTGGGCTCTGGGCAGAAGTTCCAACTATCTGCTGAGATGCCTTCCAGCAGAGCTATTCCCACCAGGATGCTGTGGAGCCCCAGGCAAGTGGAGCTGCCCACTGGGACAGGCAGAAAAGCTGCAGGGCTACAGCAGCTCTGGAAAAGTGAGAAGAAGCACCAGCACAATGAGAAACCCTGGGACAGAAGGGCCTCCTGCACAGCAGCCAGGGGCATTATTTGCTTAAGAGACTTTGAAAAACATCAAATCTTTGGAGGCTGTGGTCAAACGGGCATCACTACAGCACAGAGAGTCACATTTGTGGAAAGCAGCAGCTCAGCTCTCCCCTTTGCTGACTGGAGTTTCACAGCTGCAGGGGCTGCCTCTAAGCTCTCTACCAGAGCCAGCATCTCTCCCTAATCCCAGCTCCTCCCAGGGAAGGGGAAAGAAGTGGTTTGGGGGTTACTTTTACTGCAAAGTCATGAATCACTCCTGAGCCATCATCTGAAGGGATGCTTTGTGGATGGAAGGACTCCAGCCCCAGGAGCCTGCAGTGGCCCCAGAGATGCCCTACAGGGAAGGTGTGAGTTCACCTCTGACTTCTTCTTCATCAAATCATAGAATTATCATTGGAAGGAACTTTTAAAATCATCCAGTCCACCTTTCACTAGACCAGGTTGCTCTGAGTCCCATCCAGCTTGGCCTTGAACAGTTCCAGGGACAGGACAGCCACAGCTTCTCTGGGCAACTTGTGCTGGCTTAAAACCAGGAACCAATCCCATTTGAATGGATCAGCAGCCAGTGTGGCTTCACTCACACTGGAGGCAGCTTTTTCTCAGTGAGCAGACACAGACATCACACCCTTCCCAGGGCATCAGCTGGTAAAGATGAAGCAAATCTCAAAAAACAAAAAATCCAATGGCTGCAGAGGATGGATCCTGCCCCCAGCTCCTCAGATCCCCTGCTCCCCGGGGATGGCACCAGCTGATCCATCAGCCCACACTGCACACTCTCTGCTGCTGTTGGCAGTACCCCATCAGCAAGGCCTTCAGAATCCTGAATCCTTTCCACCTCCATCATTAAATTAACAACCCGAGCATTTGTTACAAAGTGTTATTTATTAGAATATTACATTGCACTTAAAAAATAAGGGAGGTCTGAGCCCTGTCATCTTGAACCTACACGAAGGACGCAGGGCCAGACCCACAATAAATATAAATACTATGTACAGTTTATCTAAAATAAATATATAATTTAAAATGAAAAATATCCTGTTAAATAGCTGTTACCCCTCCCCTCCCCCCCCAGTCCCTCCTGCGGCGAAGGAAGCCCCGAGCCCGGTGTCTCCTCCCTTTCACAGTTTGTTCCTCGGCACTGCAGTGGACACGGAGAGCCGCCGGGCAGCCGGTCCCTCTCGCCCCCGAGCCCGCCCCGTCCGTGGAGATGGCCACGAAGCTCCTGCAGTGCCCCAGCAGCCCTGCCATGGGTGCCGTCCTGGTGCTCCAGCGAGCCCCCGACGTGCCGCAGCCCCGCCGGTCTCGCCTCTTCCAGGAGGTAGAAGTGCGTTATTAGTGCCGACCCCTGCAAGAGAGAGGCGGGAGAGCTCACAACACGGTCCTGGGCTGCTCTGCCCACAGAGCACGGAGGGGTAAGGGTGCTGGGTCGCACCCACCCAAGCCCCAGCTGCCACTCCCTGGTCTCATCCACCCCCGTAACCCCCAAGGCAAACGGGACAGTAAGCAAAGCCCTGTTCTGAGTCTCCTTCACGAAAATTCAGCTCCGATGAACAGCTCAAAATCCCACTCCCAGCACTGTGATGAACATGACAGAAGTTCTCCGAAGGCATTACTTCATCTTTACAGAGAACAATGACTTTTCTTTTTTTTTTAAGAAGAGAAGGAGCTGTGATATGTATGGCCACATCTAATGTCAGGCTTTGGATCAGACCAGAGGAAGTTGGACAGCTTTTCAGCACCCGGCCCTGCAGCCACCCCTGGGGTAGAGCACACCCCTCACTCACTACCCAGCCAGAACATGGCATGGGCTGGCAGCAAGATCCCCCTGTGCCCAACTGCAAGAGCATTACTTGCTCTGCTGCAAGTAATAAGCAGAGTGGGAGTGAAAAGGAAAGGGGTTTTTTACACACATGTATAAATAGAAGCAATATCTAAGGAGGGGAAGTGACTCAGAGGGTCAGAGAGGGAGCAGAACAAGTGGGAAAAAAAAAAAAAAAAACAAAACAGAAGCAGCTTCCTCGCTGCCTAACATCACCAAAGCAGGGAGCACTGGGGCAGAGCAGGGACTTGGAGCTAGAAAGGAGGAGGTGGGAGGAATGAAGGAGTCAGAGAACAGGGACTTGGGCAGGAAGGCAAGGAAAGAAGGTTGGAGCCCCACAGGGCAGTCCAAGCTCTCTGGCCAAATCCAGCCAGCTGCTTCTCCAGGCTTAGGCTGCCTTCAACCCTCCTGCCTGGCTCTGGTGTGGGATCCACACAGCAGTCCCAGCCAGCGTGAACAGCAGAGCCCCCAGATGTCCACCAGCCCCACTGCTGCCCCGTGCCCAGCCAGGGCTCACCTCGCCAGCACCCGGCATCCTCAGTGATTCACAGTGATGCCCAGCTTGATTTTCTCTTCGTTCTCTACATCGTAGCCACCCCTCTTGTGACACCTGCGAGGCCAAGCAAAGGGATGCTCAGGGCAAGAGGTCCCTGCCACCCTCCTCTTGCACGTGATCTCCCCAGGGACACAGATTCCGAGCGTTCAGCCCCGTCCCACTCACCTGAGCATCAGCAGGGCTGCGATGATGACGAGACACAGGGAGGACAGGACAACGGCAACCACGGCCAGAGCCGTGGTGTGGTCGTACACGTTGGGCGGGTGCTCCACCGGCAGCAAGAGGCCATGGCAGCGCTCTCCGTGATACCCTGGCTGGCATCTGGGTGAGAAGGAAGGTCATAGAGCTTGGTGGTGAGCAAGGACAGGAGGTCATTTTGTCCCCCACACCCCTTGGAAGGCGGTATGTCTCCCTGGTACTGGTAAATTAAGTTTCTCCTGCACCAAGTGAAGACTCCTAGAAAGGCTGAACTCTCCAGCAGCAGAAGGCACCAGGGTCTGTCTCCTGCCAGTCGCCCCTAGGCAGAGCCAGGCTGCCCAGACCACCTCTGGAAGTAGGAAGGGAGCAGAGTGGCAGCTGGTCCAGTGCTTCCCATGGAGCAGGATGTCCCTGCACACCCTGACAGCCGAGAGGTGTCCCGTCCCTGCAGACTCGGGAGGTTACTCATGTAACAGAAATAACACTCCCCACAGGGCTGAGAGGCTTCCAGCCCTTCCCAAGCCACAGCCCACTGATGTGACCAGATATATATATCCCTCTATATCCAGCACCACTGACCCTCGGGCTGATGTCCAAGCCGGGTTTAGCCCAGCCCTCCTCCCAAGCTCATAATGGCACATGCCAGCGTTACCTCCCAGGCACAGCAGCAAGGCTGGACACAAGTCAGAGGTGCAGCACCCAGCCCAGCAGCATCCTCACTCCACCCCAATCCCCAGGGACCAGCCCAAGGAAGCAACACTCCAAGAGACCCTGTGACACAGGCAGCCAGCCACCCAGAGCAGCCACAACTTAGTGACACCAGTCAATATGAGGCCTCTTTAGCAACAATTGGCCACTGTTCCTAAAAACCATGATGGCTCTAGGAGATGTCACCCAGGGATGGGCCACCAGGCTGCAGAGACCAGCCAACCCTCAATTCCCTCCTGCTTGCCCATGTCCCAGGAATCTTGGCTGTCCCAGTCCCAGGTAGGGGTTCTGCACCCCACATTCTCTTGGGTCACCAACACAAACTGCGTTGGCAGAGATCTCCACTGGCAGTCCCAAGTCCCCCATGCAAGGACTCAACTTCATGGCAGTTTCCACAGAGAGAAATTAGGGGGCCAGAGGAGCTATGCAGAGCTTGATCCCTGCGGATTGCAGGGCATGAGATCCTGTGGGCACCATAAGCCAGGGAGCTATTATTTTCCCTGGGCTCAGGGCTGGTGGCTCAGAGGATTGATAGTGAAGAACAAAGCCTCTTACATATCTGCCAGCTCAACTCCTGCCCACGTAAGCGGGGATCAAATGTGCACCCCTGGGCATTTCCCATGGTAGCAAGTCCTGTATCAAGGTGGCCCAGCAGCAGGCAAATGCTTTCTCCTCTGCTTGCCTCATGTAGTCCCTTCTCTCTACCTGTACCCCAGGGGCATGGGCCAGTGGGGGTACGCAGCCCTGTCCTTCATCAGGCCAAGGGACAGCTTGGGCATGGCTTTGGCAGGCTGTCCCCAAAGCTGCTACCTGCAGTCCTCCTTACTGGTGCTACAGCAACTCATCCCACCTGCACCAGCACACCCCAACGGCTGCAGGAGCCCAAAGCTTTCAGGGTGCAGGGTGACAGGGTCAGGATGAGGTCTCTGAAATCAGACCTGCAGAAGCCCTCAGCTGCCAGACTCCAGCCCTGCACACCATTCTGCAGCCCTCAACACCACAGGTCTCTGCACAGCAGCTTAGCCGGAGCTCGCCGTGCCAGCAGGGAACGCTGGATCCAGGGCCACGACGGGCTTTGGTGGGGCATGGACACTGCCCAAGAAGCACAAGGGAGAGGCCAAGTCATAGACAGAGAACACGCACTAAAAATATCCTGTCCGTTTTTGCCCTGCCCAGCCCAGAGAATTGAAGGAACCGTGACTAAGGCTCCCCCGGCACAGGCACACGCCAGCCACTCACATGCAGGAGGGAGCTCCCAGCTCTCGGATGTACTTGCACTCGCCGTGAATACAGAAATCCTTGTACTTCCGCAGGCACGGGTCTCTCTTCTTCCCCAGGCCTTTGCCTTTTCTTCTTTTATTGCCGTTCCCTTTCTTCTTGGGAGTAACCAGGCCTTGAGGCTTTGACAGGAAGGCAACTGGAAAACAATTTGGAAAGGAGAGAAGGGCAGTCAGACCAGCTCCATGTGCCAGCCGGAGGGAAGGCAGAGCCACATCCCGGGACTGCTGCAATTGCTCAGTCCTGGCTCCCACTGCCCTTTGTGCTGGGAGCTGCCCCCGAGCCCAGGGGAGAAGGGGAAAAAGGCATTTTTTTTCAGCTCCTCACAAATATCATGGCCTTTCTGATTCGTAAGAACAATTCTCAAGGAAAGAAAGGAGTCAGGCAGGGGGAACAGAGCTTTATACATCTCAAATGCTGCTATTATATGCACCAGTTTCCACTGAACACAGAACATTGTTAATTGCCCCTTTATCTGGCCTTTATTTCCCTGATGAGCGCAGGCTTTTCTAAGACCCTATTCATGGCTGTAATGGACTCTCCTTTCCGTGGGCACAAGGATGCCTTGCTCACCCCAAGGCAGGATTAAAAGAGCAAGTCTGGCTTAAGTTTTGGTTTTGCAGAGCCAAAGAAGTGGGTAGGGAAGCATTCCCATGAATTACAACGGTATGTTTTAATTGTGGTGCAGTGACCAGTGGTTTTTGGTGCCAGGCCAGCTCCCTGCTGGGTTGGTGGGAACTAGAGCACCAGGCTCCTTGCTCAGACACAGCCTAACACTAGCAATGGTGCTGGAATGGTTTTTAAGATGTGCAGGTGCCCAAAAAAATCAGCTCCCAGCCTGATCTCACGAGGTGCTGAGATGCTAGAGAGCACTCTCTGCTCCAAGGGGGATTTTTTAGCTCCTTCCAAACCACAGTGCTCGATACCTCTGGTGAGCCCAGGAAATGTGCACTAAGCCCCGGGCTGCTCGGGGAGGAGAGGGCAGCAGAGTCCAACCTGACAAGCTGTAACCTGCCCAGTTCTTAGCCACTTCCTGGCTCCTGACGGAACCAGGGCCTCCCATGCTGGCACACACTGGTTGCACACCTAGCAAAGTTATTTCAACATCCACTGTGCCTGGAGAAAACCAATACTCCAGGAAACTCTGCAGCTTGGAAAAACCCCCAGATGAGGCTGTTCCCTGGCCCTGCGGGTTATCTCCCAGCCACAGCCAGCAGACACACAGTGCTGCTGACCCCCCCAGCCACCCCCACTGCCAATCCCCCTCCCCGAGACTCTGTCCCTTGGACAGCCAGAGAAGGTTGAGAAGGTCTTGCCGGTAGGAAAAGCCATCTGACCAGTGTAGGCAGGGGGTGCTGCCTGCCTCCCCCTGCTCAGACACCCCAGGGAAGGTGCCTTCACAAAAAGGGCAGATCTCTCTGACCCTAGCTCAGCTCAAGGCATCGAGACGGTAATCTGACAGTCACCAAACCCTCCCTTTCCTCCCAGCTGGGGGTCACCCCAGGCCTGCCAAATCGCTTGCCCTAGGACAGGGTCCCCTCCTCGAGGGGACAGAGGAGCAGGCTGGAGCATCCCCCAGCAGGAGGGCACCTGCCTTTCCCGGGGGCTGCATCCCCTCGGCGTGAGCGGCTCAGCCCAGGTTTTTTGTCATAGTCTGCTGGTACAGCCAGAAAGCAAAGAAAAACACGGGAAAACATGAGGGTGAGCCATACGGGGCAGAGCACACTCCTGGTGCCAGGTACTGCCCTCGGCGAGCCGCGTGTGCGAGGCACAGGTACAGGTACGTGTCCACACCCCCAGCCCGCGATCGGCCCCGTCCCACCCCCATGAGAGTCCCCGGGACCCTCTCCGGGGCCAGCCCGGGTGGGAGGAGCCCCGCGTGGGTGCCCGGGAGCCCCGCAGAATGGCAGTGCCCCCACCGCCCCCGTGCCGGCTGACGAGCCCTGCCGCGGAATGAGGAGCAGCCGCGCGTGGGCGGCGGTGAGTCACGGCGGGAGGGCAGCGCGGGTCCCCGGGCACGGCACCCCGAGGGGCTCTGCCTCCGCCGACCCCCGAGCTGGGACCCGGGACCCCTGGGACGCGGACAGCCTCTGGCACAAGCGCCGCTGCTCTGTGCTGGTGCCCCATGCGCTCGCCCGACTCGGGGCTGCTCCCGCGGGCGCTCGGTACCCGGGAACCGTCCCGGCGCCCTCCGAAGCGGAGCTGGAGCTGCCGCCTGGGCACCCGCGGCTGAGCTGCGCCGAGCACAGCCCGGCGCCTCCGAGCCCTCCAGCTGCAACCGCTCCCAGCTCAGCCCGCCCCAGAACCCCGTCCCGGCACGCCCGTCCCGAGACCCCATCCCACCCCGGGACCCCCCGTCCCGTCCCTACCTCTCGGCAGCTCGCTGAAGTCGTCCCCCGAGGCCGCTCCGCCGCCCTCCTTCTCCGGGCTGCCGCCGAGCAGCGGGGCCGTGGCCGGGACCGGCGCTCCCCCTCCGCCGCCGCCGCCCTTGTGCAGCACCTCGTTGTGCAGCTCGTCCCGGCGCAGCCCGCCCGCCGCCGCCGAGCACACTGCGGGGACAGCGGTCAGAGGGGGGGCTCACTCACACTGCCCTGCCCGGGACTCCCCCTCCTCCCCACGCGCGACCGGCACCGATCTTCCCGCCTGCTCATACCCGGGGACCCTCCGCCCGGGACCGCAGCCTCGCCCGGGACCGCGTCGCCCAGGACCATTCTCCGACACGTGTCCGGGACCCTCCAGGAGAGCCCGGCACTGGGACACGCTGCCCAGGACCATCCCCACGCGTGTCCGTACCTGCCGCCAGCAGCGCGTGGATCAGCACCGCCCGCCCGTCCATGACCCACGGGCACACACGTCCAGCCCCTGTCCCGCTCCGCTCGGCCCCGCTCCGGTGCCCGCTCTCCGGCAGCGCGGCCCCGGGCCGGGTAGAAGGCGGCGAGCGGCGGGGCGGGGCGGGGAGGGGAGGGGCTGCCCGGCCGCTCCGCCCCCGGGAAGGGTTTCCCCACCGCCCCCGAGGGGGGTCCCGCCGGCCGGGAACGGGAACAGGGCCAGGGCTCGGTGGGGTCTCCTCGCTCCCGGAGAGGCCAGGACCTGACCAGCCGCCACCGCCGCCCCGATGCTGGTGGGAGGTGGGAGCCTGGGGGGCCGCAGGGTCCCTGCGGAGAGCAGAGGGCAGCCGAGGGACACAGCCTGTCCAGCCTTTTCCTGTGACTGGAAAGCGTGGCCTCAGGCAGGAGCAGAGGAGTGGGATCCCATCGTGCCCCGTGGCCCCAAGCCCCGGCTGACAGGTGCCTGGGGTGGGCCGGGGATGCCGGGGGAGCGAGTGCACCTTGCAAGAGGAGCATCAGGTGAGAGGCAGGACCTCAGGGGTCAGGGCTGCACCTCCTCTTGGCCCTGACAAGGGACAAACTGCCATCCATGCGCGATCCTGCACGTGGGAGGTGGTACCAGAGACTCTTTCAGTCCTCAAGGCCACCTTTGTGCCCCTATAGAGCCCCTGTGACTGATGGAGTCACAGCCTCATCTCGCAATGCCCTCCCAGCCAGCCACTGTCCTTATTCCCATCCCAGCCCTCTGTGCATGGGCGCTGCCAGCACTTCCCTGTCCCCTTCACTGTGCTGGCAACCATGTGTTGTGTTTGGCCCAACCCTCAGCCCAGGTGACAGCCCAAAGAACACCGCTGACGCCAGTGCTGGGCAAATGCAGGGTCCTGCCCTGGCTCCTGTTGAGGCTGGCCATGGCCCCTGGCTGGTTCCTCGAGGTCCCAAGCCCCCAGCCCATGGCTGGTTTGGGCTCAGCAAGGCATGAGCAAAATATTCCTGCCATTGTTGTTGGCGTCTCCAAGGAATACCACCGGATCTGGCACCCCCCCCGCTCACGCCCTCCTCTTCTTGCTCAGACTTGACTTTTGCAATTGTTTGCTGGATGTTTTTCCTTCCGCCTCCTCCGGCCATCAGCAGCCCAAAGCCTTTGGCAGCAGAGCGAGGGGGTGGCCTGGGTGAGGGGCTGTGTCCCTGGGCAGCCCTGCACCCTGGATCCCGGTCCCTGCATGGAGGTGGGATTTTTGCCCATGCCAGTCCCCCGTCACATCCCCAGGGCCAGGCCAGGCGTGCACGGGTGGCGGGTGCAGGCAGCATTTGCCAGCTGACCTGGCACCTCCGGAGAGGGAGGCACCGGCTCACGTCAGCAGCCAGGGTGGCTGTTGGCACAGAGGGTTGGCAGCGGGCAAGGGTGGGGGGTGTGTGCAGGCTGCAAATCCTGCCTGCCTTCTGCTGCCTGCCTCTGCTCCCTGCCCCCTGCCTCTGCCTCCTGCTGCCTTCCACAGCCTCCCATGGCCCCTGCCCACCTCCTGTAGCCCCTCACAGCCTCCCTGCCTGCACCTGCTGTCCAGTAATGCCCCATCTCAGGCCAGGGGGCCACGGCAGGGCAGCCCCCATAGGATGGGGGGGGCTAACACCTGGGAAGGTTTGGATGCCTCATGGTATCCCTGATTGATCAACCACGTGTACTGCTGCCAGGGGTCTCCCTGTGTCCCCCACCCCAGCCAAGGACACCACTCCACACACCATGGCACCTGCTGGTATCATGGAGCAAACAGTCTGGTTGGCACCCAGGGCCTGATCCTCGGCCTCAGCCCCTGTAAGGCAGGTACCAGAACCCCAGGGACCCACATGCCCACCCTCTGCACTCTCCCAAAATGTGACACTGCTGTGGTGGTGCCTGGCCCTGCTCCAGCTGCTCCTGGGCCAGATCCTGCCAGGGCCAGCAGGCTCCAGCACAGCCTGCCCGTGCTGGTGCTACGGGTGTTTGTGGTCCTGTTTGTGGTCCTGCCACTCTGTTTGCACTGCACACAGCCCCGTGGTTTGTTTGCAGAGGGCCGAGGGGGCTGTCACGGTGATGGTGGCCCTGCCATCTCCCCATCCCTGGCAGGGTGCTGCAGCTGTGACCACATCTTTTCCCTTCCACTTGCTCCTCTGCCACAGCCCACACAGGTTCCCTTGGCACAGGCTGCAGCCCTGACACCCTCCTGGCCCTTGTCATCACACCCTCATTCCCCTGCTCTGGATTTGCTCAGCGGTGCCACATCCTTCCCCAACACATGTCCCCACATCCACTTTGCTAAGGAAGAGCTGCCATGGGCACAGCACCCTGGCACGGTCACTGATGCTGCCACCAGCTCTTCAGGGCTGGCCCTGCCATCACCTCACCAGCACCTTGCAGGGTGCAGGCAGGACTGGGAACACGCTACTCCCCAGGAACAGCCTCGTCCATGTGGGGCACCCGGAGCAGGCAGGTGGGTCCCCCAGTCCCTGGCCCGGGTGGGCAGCTGGATGTGGCATGACCCAGCCACAGAGGGTCCCGTGGGGCTGATCCTGCTGTTTTGAGATGGTTGTTTTGGGCTTGGCTCCTGTGTATTGGTTTGTGGCCAGTTTAAACCAGTTCACAGCTTTTATAAGGTGTGGGATGAGTGGGATCCTGTGAGTGCCAGAGGGAACCCAGGCCTGTGGCTGCCGGTGCCGGTGGCTGTGCAAGCCCACATGCCTGGGGCAGGTGGCATGGCTCTCCAGGAGACAGGGACCTGCTCACAACCCAGACCAGACTGGAGCGACCTCGGAGCTCCCTCACAGGCTTTGGGCTGCAGCATCTTCCCCTCCAGGATGGCCCCAGCGGCCAGACGGGCCGGTGCTGCCCCGCGGCAGGATGGGGGGGATGTCACCTGCCCCATGCTCTTCATCCAGCTCAACCAGCTCCTCAGCACCCCGGAGGGGCTGGAGTGGAGGGAGATGGCCAGGTAGGCAAACCTGCGAGGGCCACGCTTTGGGAGCCCACCTTCCAGCTCAGCTGGAGCCCAGGGCATCCCCCGGAGCCGGTGTTTCCTCAGCCTCGTCCCCAAAGCAGGGCTCCGGTGCCCGCGCTGTGCTGACTCATTTCATGGGAAAGGGCAGGGTGTCAGGCAGGGCGGGCAGTGACCCTGCGCGGGCACAGCGCCCTTCCTCCTGCTCCTCTCTGCTGCCTCTCCAGGGCTCCAGCAGCTGCGCCGGGGCTGGGAGGTCCCCTACCCCACAGCACCCCTCCTCTGCTCGGCAGAGGCACAGAGACGCGGGCCACAGGGGGCTGGGAACAGCAATGCGTCTTCTCCCGGGGTCGGAGAGTCTGCAGGGGATGCCAAATCCGCCGGGCTGTGGCTCTGCCCAGCCCCCAGCCCCCTTCTCCCCGCACGGCTGCCCCGCCGGGCACGCTCTCCCCGTGCGGCACGGAGAGCGCCCACCCCCGGGACAAAGGGAAGCTCTGTCTGTGCCCGGCGTTAAAATATTTGGCATGGCCTGAGCGTGGAAACAGCTCAAGACACTTCTGTTCTGACTCCAGCCAGCGCTGCTAATGGCAAGGCCACCCCCAGCCCCGGCGCAGCCAGGGGATGGGTGGGCTGGGAGCAGCCCTGGGGAGAAGGACGGGGGGATGCTGGTGGGTGACAGATGGGACATCAACCAGCACTGTGTGCTCACAGCCCAGAGAGCAGAGTGTGGGCAGCAGGATGAGGAGGGAGTGGTCCCCCCTGCTCTGCTACAGTGAGACTCCCCCAGGACATCACATCCACCTCCTGCTCAACTACATCCAGAGGAGGCCATGGAAATGATCCAAGGGCTGGGACAGCTCTGCTGGCACAGCTCTGCTATGGAGACAGGCTGAGAGAGCTGGGGTTGTTCAACCTGGAGAAAAGAATCCAGGGAGCCCCCAGAGCCCCTTCTAGTGTCTAAAGAGTCTCCAAGAGAGATGGAAAGGGATTTGACAAGGGCCTTGAGTGACAGGATGGGGGGGAATGGCTTCTCACTGCCAGAGGGCAGGGTTAGATGGGATATTGGGAAGAAATCCTTTCCTCTGAGGGTGGGGAGGCCCTGGCACAGGTTGCCCAGAGAAGCTGTGGCTGCCCCATCCCTGAAGTGTCCAAGGCCAGGCTGGACAGGGCTTGGAGCAACCTGGGCTGGTGGAAGGTGTCCCTGCCCATGGTAGAGGGGTTGGAACAAGACGATCTTTAAGGTCCCTTCAAACCCAAACCATTCTGTCATCCCATGACTGTTGAAATCCCCCTGATCAGATCAGTGAGGTGTGGGTCTGCAGGAATGGGGGTGTGACCACCTTGGCTGCCCACCTGCCCCTGCTGCATGAACCCACTGCAGCCCCCTCTGGGCCCCCCAGGCCCCCATGCTAAGCTCAGAGATGGACACAGGGTCCAGCTCCCACTGCCTGGCATGGGACACAGGACTGCCCTGCTGCTGACCCTGCACATCTCCCCTGGCAGGTGGATAAAGTTCGAGGAGAAGGTGGAGGATGGCGGGGAGCGCTGGAGCGCGCCCCACGTCCCAGCCCTCCCCCTGCACAGCCTCTTCCAGCTGAGGACATGCCTGCAAAAGGGGACGGTGCTCCTGGATCTGGATGCCACCAATTTCAAGGAAATAATCGGTACGTGGGTAATGCAAAGGTCATCCCCTGGGATGGGCTGGTCCCCAGAGAGGGACAGGCCACCAGGAGGTGCCTGTAGAACAGCACTGGTGAATGACAGATGGGCACCTGGCATGGCTGCTGCTCCAGCTAAGGGGGCTTTTCCCTGGGCAGTGAACCAGGGGGACTCAGGGCTGTCCCTGTTCCTGCTGCAGACAAGGTGCTGTCTGGGCATCCTGAGGAAGTAGAGCTGCAGCCTGCATTGAGGGAACGCCTGGCAGCCCTCCTGCTCCTCCAGCCACGGCACCAGCCCACCAAATCCCTGCTGCAGCTCCTTGCCGAGCTCACCCTCTCTCCCTGCCGAGGTATCCCACCAGGAATCCTTCCAGTACCACCAGCCCGGGGCAGTGCCCACACTGTCTGTTCACTTGCACATGTGGGTCTGCAGGAATGGCTTCCTCCCTTTCTTTGCAGAGAAGGCCAAAGGCAGGTCTGAGCCTGGAGCCCAGCTCTCCAAAACACCTCTTAAGGAGCAGGTAAGGCAGGATGGAGCTGGGCTGGGAGCAGCTGCTGCATCCCAGGTGCCCACCCGCTGCATCCCGAGCGCTGCATCCCTTTCCTTTCAGCTGAGAAACCGCTTTACGAAGAAGGTCCCACCGGGAGCCGAAGCTGCCCACGTTGCTGTTGGTGAAGTGGAATTCCTGGAGAAGCCCTTCAGCGCCTTCATTCGCCTCAGGCACGGGGTGTCCCTCGGCTCACTGGCTGAAGTTGCTCTGCCCAGCAGGTAACAGAGCACAGCCCGTGCCCCTGTTCCCCCTTAGTCCCTGTCTCCCCATTCCCTCCCACACAACACAGGGCTTTGCTTGGCCAAAACAAAGGGAATTACAGCCAGTGCCAAAAACAGTCTGGCTCACTGCTTCCCCTCCGGCTTTTCCCAGCTCCTTAGAAGCATTTCGGGATGGGCTGAGAGTGGAGTATCTGTTGGGCAGCCTGGGAGGGACATCCCCTGGGTCATCCCCATCTGGGGTCTGCATTCCCTGTCCCTAGGAGGCTCTGGATGCTCCCGACTCTGCCGGGAGCACGGGGCTGGCGGCGGGACGCAGGTTTGCAGGAGTCTCTTGCCATCCCTCTGCCCACGACGCTCTCCTGAGCAGTGGGACGGGGTGGGGGGAAAGAAGCAGGGAAAGAGGTGTTCCCCCACGGCTGATGAACGCAGCTGTGAGGGCAAATGGTCCGTGTGTCCCTCGAGCTGGGCGCTTCCTTAGGGAGCGAGCGGAGGAGGCAGGCGGGGATCAGGGGGGACATTGCCACCTCCTGGTCACTCTGCCCAGAGCACCCGTCCTGCAGGAGCTGGGAGGAGCAGGACATCCACCCACCTGCCGCTCTGTCCTCGGTGGCAGATGGGTGGCAGGTCCCCGTGGGTCTCGAGGGTCTCACGACAGCCCCTTGCCCTGAATTTCCCCCAACTCAAACAGAAGGGGAGGGACAGCTTGTCCCTACTCATCCCTTTGCCCATGGTACCATCCCCTTTGGTGGCCATGCCAGCCTGGTCCAAAGGCTCAGCCACCACCTCGGGGCTGTGTCCCGTTCAGGTCCATCTCCAAGGTTTTAAGGTTTTCACATCACCGTAGTGCAGATATCCAGGTGACAGCAAACCCAGGTGGCTTTTGTCACCTCCCATCCCCTTGGAGAAGGCTCCAGGGGACCTCCAGCCCCACATCAGGGCTGCAGCAGGTTCTGCTGAGCCCCACCCAACCCCACTTATGCTGCTGGAGGAGTTTCCCTGCCCCCTCTCTGGAGGTTTGCTCACGGTGGTGTCCTGGAACTGCTTAGCAGCCTCAGGGTTCCTGGACTGTAACAGTTTCTGACAGTTTTGGAAAGGAGGGGAGGGCTTGGTTAAATATTTGGCTGGACTGTCCCTCTGTAGACCTCATTATTTTCCACCATCATCTGAGGTGTGGGATTTTCACCATATTTTATGAAGGACCCTGAGCAATGTTCCCAGTCTCCTCCCATGTCACCAGAGTCCCATCAAACCTGCTGTCCATGCTGCCAGCAAGCTCTCCTTCCCTAGCACTCCTGCATCCTGCCTGTGAGCAACATTCCCGGGAACATGATCCCACAGACACCTCCAGCCAAGACCTTGATCCCACAGACACCCCCAGCCAAGGATTCCTCCTCCTCTGCCCCAAAGACCTCTCCCCCCACACCCTCCAGCCCGGGTTTCTGCAGACCCTGTGTTCCTCTGGGGTTCTGGTGTCCCATCTTGTGGGCTTTCCATGCAGTGTCAACCCTCTAAGGGTGGTCACCCCTTAGGGTGGCAGGAGGCCCCCAAGCCTGGCCAGTCACTGTCCCCAGCATCCCCACGGTCTCACCTGGGAGAAGCATCCCCCAGGGAGCAGAGGGCTGCTCTGGAGCTGTGCTGTCCCACCCACAGGTTCCTCTTCATCCTGCTGGGTCCCCCCAAAGTGAAAGCCTACCAGGAGGTTGGCAGGGCCATGGCCACGCTGCTGATGGATGAGGTGAGCCTGGAGCAGCTCTCATGACTGGGATGGGCCTGGGATGGGGACACCGGGGCTCTTCTACTCTGCAGGCTGGAGGGCAGAGGATGGGCTGAACTGGTGGTTTCCCTCACCCAGGATAAGAACACTAAGGTTTGGGGTGGGTCTGTAGGATGTAGGGGCACTGGTTGCACTGAAGAGGGTGGGTTTGTTCCTTGGTGAAGGCTGCAGGCTGGGAGGAAGGCCCCGAGGGGCTGAACATAGGGACATGGTGGCTAAACCACAGCACTTCCCCACAGCTCTTCCAAAGGGCTGCCCGGCAGGCTGAGCACAGAGAGGACCTCATCACTGGGATGGAGACGTTCCTGGATGAGCTGATTGTGCTTCCTCCTGGGAAATGGGACCCCAGTGCCCGAATTCCTCCGCCGAGCTCTCTGCCATCTCCGTGCAGGAGGTGGGCTGGGGGGGGGCACCACAACCTCTGCCAGCACCTCTGCAGGGTCCTGGGGGGCACATCCCTGCCTGGGACATTGAAACTTCCATCTCCATGGGGATGAAACTGCCCTGGAGCAGGGAGGTCCTCCCAGCCAAGCCCCTCTGCAGCTCCAGCCAAGAACAACAGCTCTGGTCCCCAGTGCTGTTAGCCCTGCTGTCCCACTTGGCAGGGGATGGCAAAGCCACCCCACATGCCCTTCGAAAGGAGCTGCTGGGAATGCTGGGATTCAGCACTCGGATGTGAAGCTCATCTTCTGAGAAGGACACCCCAGGCTCTGCCCAGCTGCTCCAACAAAACTAGTTCTGTGAGCTCTGGCTCCAGGGCTTGCTGGAGGAGATCATGATTGGGTTGGAAGGGACCTCCAAAGATCACCTAGTCCAATCTCGAGTCTCTTCTCCTCCTGCAGATCTTTCTCCTCCCCATTATCAGGGAATACACGAGGTCCCCCAACCCTGCTTGCACCCCTGTCCTCTCTCCATCCTCCCTTTGCCCTCACAGTGTCCCCTAGGTGCAGCTTGCCCCTGACGGTCCCAATCTGAAGCCTGTCTCAGGCTCTGCTCTGCCACAGGACCGCTGTGGACCCGCCAGAACAGCAGCCCCATGGCAACGGGGACATGGCAGCAGCTGGGGACAGAGCCAGCCCACGGCACCCACACTCCGGGGAGGAGCTGGAGAGGACGGGCAGGTGGGTACCTGGAGGGATGAGGTGGTGGGTGATGGATTCGGGGCAGAGCAGTGGCTGTCATGGGGCCACCAAGCCCCTCTGAGCTGGTGTTTCCCGGGGAAGGGACCATCCCTTGCCGTGTGGCTGCGTGGGGGGTGATGCCCAGCTGCGGGGGCTGCTCTGAGACCTCCCTGCTCTCCTCTGCCCCAGGCTTTTCGGGGGCCTGCTGCGAGACATCCGGAGGAAGGCACCGTGGTACAGCAGCGACTTCTCGGACGCCCTGCACCCCCAGTGCCTCTCGGCAGTGCTCTACATCTACCTGGCCACGGTCACCAACGCCATCACCTTCGGGGGCATGCTGGGGGACGCCACTGCCAACATGCAGGTCGGTGCGGCCGCGGGGTGCCCAGCACCAGCCCTGCTCAGCCCAGCCCAGGGGGCTCCTTGGCGCCCACCTCCCACCCGGGGCATCCTGAGCATCACTCGAATCCTCCTCCTTCCCCCAGCACTGACCCTGCACTGGGCTGCTAGGAGGGACAGGCCCAGGACCCCCTCCCTGCTGTGTGCCTGGCACCCCTTCCCTGTGTTTCAGGGGGTGCTGGAGAGCTTCCTGGGCACCGCCTTTGCTGGCTTCATCTTCTGCCTCTTTTCGGGCCAACCCCTGACCATCCTGAGCAGCACCGGCCCCGTGCTGGTCTTCGAGCGCCTGCTCTTCTCCTTCAGCCAGTGAGTTCCCTGGCAGGGATGGCTCCTCAGGCCACTGTCCCCTGGATGGGGCACGGGCCACCATCACTGCAGGCGGGTGTCAGTTGTAAGGTTTTGGGTCACCCTTCCCCCCAGGGACCACAGCCTGGACTACCTGGAGTTCCGCCTCTGGATTGGGCTCTGGGTGGCCTTCTTTGGCGTGGTGCTGGTGGCCACCGAGGCCAGTCACCTGGTGAGGCACTTCACCCGCTTCACCGAGGAAGGCTTCTGCGCACTCATCAGCCTGATATTCATCTACGACTCCCTGAAGAAGATGCTGAGCCTGGCAGACGCCTTCCCCATCAACTGGCAGTACCGGCTGGACAACGTCACCTCCTACAGCTGCACCTGCAACTTGTCCAGCCCTGGTGAGCCCAAGAGCTGCAGGAGGGTGGGGGGCAGGAGGCTGCTCCCCCAGGACCCCACTGGAAACCTGCTGCCTGGCCAGACAGTGGAGGAGGCTGTTTAATCCCATCCTCACCTGCCCAAACATATCGCACCTTCCTCCACTTCCCTCCATGCGGTCTGTCCATGTGTCCCTGCCTCCTGGAACTGCCCTGGCACCAAACAGGGCAGTGCCAGGAGCAAGGAGAGCCTTGGTCTGGCTCCTGTGGCTCCAGGATGGGGAACGGCAGGGGCTGGAGGTGTTTGCCTCTGCCATTTCTAGCCCAGTCTATAAACCAGACAATGTTTCCTGGGGCTTGAAGATGTGTCCACAACATGTGACCCTGGAAACAGAACCCACACCAAAAGAATCAGTGCTAAGCCAGCCTGGGGTTAATGGTGCATTCTCCCTTGGCACCAGCCAGGCCCAGGATCTCAGGGGTCCCATGCGGTCCCACCCAGTATCCTGAGCCCTTGGAGGGAGCCTGAGGACCCACACTGATGGCAGCACTGTCCCAGTCATCCCTGATGGAGCCAACAGCCTGACCCTCTGTCCCCTTGCAGGTCACAGCTCTGCAGGGAATGACACACTGCTGCCCTCGCCCCTGCTCCCCCCACAGGTACAGTCCCTGCTCCCAGGCAGGTGGGCGAGGGGCTGGGGGGGCCCAAAGTGTCCACGCACGACCCCTCCTCACCTCCTGTCCTGTCCCTGCAGCCTCCCACCACCCCAGAGGGGCTGAGCAGGACCCAGTGCCTGGACCAAGGTGGGCACCTCCTGGGCACCAGCTGTCAGTATGTGCCCGATGTCACCCTCATCTCCTTCCTGCTCTTTGGGGGCACCTTCCTCTCCTGCGCCGCCCTCAAGCGCTTCAGGAGCAGCCGCTACTTCCCTGCGGGGGTGAGGATCCTTCTGCCCCCCCCTGTGGAATGGCCACCCATCCCATCGGTGTGGGCATGGCTCCAAGGGAAGCTGCTGGAGCAGCCCCCATCCCAGGCACCCCAGGAACCCTTTCCATCTCCACGTGCAGGTGCGGAAGCTGGTGAGCGACTTCGCCGTCATCCTGGCCATCCTCACCTCCTGCGCTGTCGATGCCGCCCTGGGCCTGGAGACCCCCAAGCTCCTTGTCCCCAGCGAGCTGAAGGTGCTGGCAGGGTGGGCACGGCGCTGTCAGGGTGTGGGGCTGTGCCCCCCACAGTGGCAGTGCTGTCACTGTCCTTCCCACTGCCAGCGGCAGCCCTGGGGGATGTGGGCTCTATGAGCAAATGAGAAGGGGCTGAACACATCCCATGCTCTCTAAATAACCTGGCTCAGGTCTGGACTGGCCACGTCCCTGTATAGCTCACACTGCAGCAAGAGCCACAGGCTCACCTCTGGGCTTGGCTCCTCGCCCTCGCTGTGTGGCGGGGCTGGCAGTGGCTCAGAGCAGCCCGTGCTCACTGCCACCTCTCTGGGCTCACCGTCATCCTGCCCAGCGCCACCTCTTCCACCTGTTCCCATGGGCACATGGCCACCTCCTGGCTTGTGGTGTCCAAGAGCAACCCCCTGCTCTGCCACAGTCAGGATGTCCTTGCAGAGGACAT
This sequence comes from Lophotriccus pileatus, assembly GCA_035583135.1. Lineage (NCBI taxonomy): Eukaryota > Metazoa > Chordata > Aves > Passeriformes > Tyrannidae > Lophotriccus > Lophotriccus pileatus. The sequence continues at coordinate 2,711,438 of JAWWES010000030.1, read as the reverse complement.
GGTAGGTCACACTGCCCAGAAGCATCCCCAGGATAAAGGAGGATGCTCTTCCTCTCTCCACATCCCTGGGTGCCTGTCGGGCTCCAGCCTGGGCACCTGGGGCTGGTCCTTCACCCTGCTGTGCCACACACAGGTGGGTGGCAGCTGCCATGACCCTTCTGCTCTCCGCAGCCCACAAACCCGGCGCGGGGCTGGATCATCGCCCCCTTTGGAGCCAACCCATGGTGGATGTGCCTGGTGTCCGCGGTGCCCGCCGTGCTCGTCACCATCCTCATTTTCATGGACCAGCAGATCACAGCCATCATCCTGAACCGCAGCGAGTACAAGCTGCAGGTGGGCAGGGGACAGGGGAAGGACCCAGGTCCCAGCTGGGCCCCGTGGAAGCAGTCAGGGCAGAGTGGGACCCCAAACCAGCCAGTAGGGTGGGCAGACCCCAACACTGCCCCTCTGACGCTGCCAGGGAGACGGCTCACCCCCAGTCCTGCTGCCTCTCCCCCTGCAGAAAGGAGCAGGCTTCCATCTGGACCTCCTCTGTGTCTCCCTCCTGATGGTTGTCACCTCTGTCACCGGCCTCCCCTGGTACGTCTCGGCCACCGTCATCTCCCTGGCGCACATGGAGAGCCTGAGGAAGGAGAGTGAAACCTCAGCCCCTGGCGAGCACCCAGAGTTCCTGGGCATCAGGTAGACAAGCCTGGGCCCCACTTGTGGGGACCTCTCCCCCATGTCTGCAGAGCCAGGGGACAGGGACATGTCCACCCTGGCCATCTTTGGGGACACTGGTGTCTCCCCAGGGATGCTCCCATTCCCTGTGCCCATCCAGAGCAGAGACCCCAGAGCCAGGAGGGCAGGCAAGGGGGTGGGCTCTCAGGGGACCCCTGTGACACCTGCACTGCCACACACAGGGAGCAGAGGCTGACAGGCCTGGCTGTCTTCATCCTGATGGGAGTCTCCGTCTTCCTGGCCCCCGTGCTCAAGGTAGGGAGCCTGGATGCTGGGCAGGCCCCTTTTCCTAGGCAGGGGGTGGCCATATCCTGCAGGGTTGGGGCATTCCTCGTCCTGATATCCCTTGTTCCATCGATCCTGGGAAGCCTGGCTGGCAGGCAGGGAGCTGTGCCCTGCATGGGTAGGGACTGGGCAAAGGATTTGGCTCCAGTGCCACAGGAGGGCTGTGCACACAAGGCACTGTGGTCATGTGTCAGCTGGCCACTGTCCCCACATGCAATGGGGACCCCTGTGCTCCCCAAACACACCCCACCACCATGTGACCCTCCACCCTGTCACATGGAGGTCCCAGCCTGGCTGCTGTTGCTTTTCACCTGCTGCCGCTGCCGCGGTAGGAAAAGCCCCTCCAGTGGCCCTGGATCACTCGGGGGCAGGTGGGAGGTGCCTTTTCCTCGACCTCTCTCCTCACCCCTGAGGCTGCCCTTGCACAGCCTTTGATATGGGCCTCCCAACATTCTCATCTCCAAACTGGAAATATGTGGAACTGAAGGATGGACTGTTAGATGGATGAGGAACTGGCTGGATGGCCGTGCCCAGAGACTTACAGTCAGTGTCCCAACATCCAAATGGAAACCAGCAATAAGTGGTGTCTCCCAAGGGTCCCTACTGGGACCAACACTGTCTAATATCTTCATCCAGGACATAGACAGCAGGATGGAGCTCGTTTGCAGGTGACACCAAGCTGAGAGGTGCAGTGACACACCTGAGGGACAGGATGGCATCCAAAGGGACTGTGGAGGACATGGGCCCATGTGAACCTCATGTGGTCCAACAAGGGCAGGCTGGGCTGCTGGGAATGCAGGAGGCAAACGCTGTGGAGACATGTGGGGACCTTTACACAGGAGAGGACACTTGGCAGGCACAGCCCCCCGGGGAACAGCCCCGCTGACCCCCCATCCCGCTGTCTTGCAGCACATCCCGATGCCGGTGCTGTACGGGGTGTTCCTGCACATGGGGGTGGCGGCGCTGAACAGCATCCAGGTGAGGGGGGGCTGCTCTGGGACTGCTGGTGGGGGCTGTTTTGGGGATCAGGGGGTTTGCTCAGCGTCAGCTCCACAGCAGAGCCCAGATTTTAGCTCTGCAAGGTGTGCAGTCTGGCACGGGGCTGTCTCCCCTGCCAGGCCCAGGACAAGGAGGGGGAAAAGGACCTTTCTGGGGCAGAGGAAAGGGAAAGGGAGGTGTCTGGGATGCTGAGGAGCTGGATTAACTTGTGCACTGATGGGTCAGGTGGTTTGGGAGAAGCAGAGTGACCAGTGGATAATCCAGACTTGCTCTCAAAGCCACAGGGACTTCCACACCTGGGAGCTGCTGGTCCTTTATTGCTGCTGCTGAGCCAGCTCTGTTCTCCTGAGAAACCTGTGGAGAGGGGGAAAAAAAATCCCCACTCACGAATTATCTACACCGCATTTCCCTCTAAACAGTACATTTTCTTTGCAATTATCCTGCTTTGTAGGACAGGCTGGGAAACTCCCTCCCTCCCTCTGCCTGGGAAACCCAGAGCTGTTCTCTGGAGGCTGCAGCAGTTTCCTGCATGCAGGGAGTTCGATCAAGGGCTGTTATCTCAGAATTAACCCATTAAGGCCACCCTGAGCCCTTTTGTAGAGGTCTGCCTGGAAAGTGCTCCCCATGGCCCGGGGCAGGTGGTGGTACCAGGACCACCGGGCTCGCAGACAAACGCCCTGTCCCAGCATCGGCACAGATGGCAGGAGGGCTGAAGTAGAGAAACAAGGGCACAAAAACCCCACCTGCCAGCCCCGGGGCCCAGCAGGGAGGTGGAGGTGTGTGTGTGACCCACCCGCCGCCCTCTCGCTGCAGCTCCTGGAGCGTGTGCGGCTGCTCCTGATCCCGGCCAAGCACCAGCCAGACCTCCCCTACCTCCGCCACGTCCCCCTGCGCCGGGTGCACCTCTTCACCGTCATCCAGCTGCTCTGCCTGGCCCTGCTCTGGGTCCTCAAGTCCACCACGGCAGCGATTATTTTCCCGGTGATGGTACGACAGCCCTGGAACCGGCAGCGCTGCCCTGGGGTTGGGCTGGGTGCTGCCCACCCCAGTGGGGTGTTCCTTTGGGAAGGGGACATGAGTGCTGCCCACCCCAGGGGGGTTCCCGCGGGATGTTTCTCTGGGAAGGGGACACGGGTGCCGCCCATCCCGGTGGGGTCCCCGGGATGTTCCTCTGGGTGCTGCCCTGGGCGGGGGCACTTGGCGGGGTCACAGCGTGGCTTTGCCACCATCCTTCCCCTGTCGGGGCAGAGCCGTGGGGGTGTCACCGCCGGGCAGGTGCGGTCCCCCGGAGGGGTGACAGGTCGCCTCTGCCGGGTGACAGCGGGGTGTGACAGGGCCACGCTGCCCCGGCGGTGCTGAGCCGTGCCTGGCCCCGGCCGCAGCTGCTGGCGCTGGTGGGGATCCGGAGGGGGCTGGAGCGCGTCTTCCCCCCGCACGACCTGGCGTGGCTGGACGGGCCCCCGCCGGGGCCGGGGGCGGCGGGGACGGAGCGCCGGGAGCGGCCGGAGCGGGGCGGCGGCGCCCAGGAGGTCGGTGGTCCCCCGGGAGCCCCGATGGGCCGAGCCGGTGGCGGGGCTGGCGCGGGGGGCGCCCGGGGGTGGGCGCGGTGCGACCCCGAACGATCTGCTGTCCCCCCGCAGCTCGAGCTGATGAACCGCCCGGGACCGCAGATCAACCTGTCCGTGAACTAGCGCGGGGCGGGGCCGGGGCCGTGCGGGGACATCGCCCCGGGCCGGGGGTCGCGGGGCCCGGGACCCCCAGACCCCCCCCACGCCCCCCGGCCCCCCCGCACCGCGGGACACGTGGCCGTGCGGTGACGTCACGGGGCGTGGCCTCGGAGCGCGGAGTGACAGCGCGCTCAGCCAATGGCGCCCCGAGCAGGGCAGAGGGCGGGGCGAGCGGAGGGGCGGGCCATTCGCCTCGATTGGCAGGCTCATGGCCCAATCAGCGCCCCGGACGAGCGGGCGTATGACGGCGCCTCGCGCTGACAGAACCCTCCTAAGGGTTTGAAGGGGGGCGGGACTAGAGAGGGGCAGCACCCAATCGGAAGGCGCCAGACGCCGCGCGCCGTGAGCGACGCCCCTCAGGGCCAACCGAAACGCGCGGCTCCCAGATGCGTTTTGATCGACAGCGCTCTCACCCTATCAGCGGCAGCAGCCCCGGCGAAGCCTCTGATTGACGTCCCGATAGACCAATCACGTCGCGGGGAGTTCAGGAAGAGGGGCGGGGCGGCGCGCTCTGACCGCCTGGGCGTGCGCTCTCAGGGCAGCATGCTGGGAGCGCGTGACGCGCCTGACGGACGTGCCCCGCAGCCAATAGCGCGGCGCCGCCTTCCCGGCGCGCCCCCTGGGCGCGCGCGGAGAGGGCGGGGTGGGCGGGCGCGGCGGGCGCGGCCGGGGTAGGGTGTGAGAAGTTAGTGGCGCGGCCGCGGTGCCGTGAGGGGGGAACGGGAGACGGCCGGGCCCGGACCAGCGCGATGCTTACGGACGGCACCGCCGCCGCCGCCGCCGACGAGGAGATCGACTCGGTCGCGCCCCGCGCGCCGCCCGCCGCCGCCGCCGAGCCGCCCGCCGCGGCCGGGCCCTCCCCTCTGGGCCTGAGGGCCGTGCGCCTCTTCGGCGAGGCCGGGCCCGGCGGGCCGGGGGGCCCCGGCGCGCCCGCGGCCGGAGAGGGCGCCCTCGACTTCAAGCTGGCGGCCGCCGTGCTGCGGAGCGGCGGCGGGGGCGGCGGCGGCG
>JAWWES010000030.1:2660043-2706688 GCA_035583135.1 Lophotriccus pileatus | reverse complement strand
GGCGGCTCCGGCAGCGCCGAGGACGAGGTGGCCGAGGTGAGCGACCCCGGCCCGCCCTCCCGCCCTCCCCTCCGCTCCGCCGCGTCCTGACAGGCCGGGCCGGGCTCCCCGGGGCCCGCCCGCCGCGCACCCGCCGGTGCCGGGGCTGCCGCGGCCCTGGGCGGGTCCCGCGCGGCGGGCGCGGGGAGGGGGCGGCGGGCGCGGGGGTCGCGCTCCCCCCGGGGAAGGCAGGCCCGGCCCCGCGGCCTCCGGGATGCGCCCAGGAGCGGCTCCCAGCCGCAGGCGGGTTTGGAATACGGGCACGGCGAGAGATCCTGCACCCGGAGGAGAACAAAAGTGGAGCCGCCTACCCCCTTTTGCTGCCCCGGGCGGGGGGTGCCCGGGCGCTGATAAAATTCCTCGCTGCATTATATATGTATATAAGTAGATATATATATCTGTGCACACACACTCTTTTTTGTGCAATAGCAGTATCTCTTGCCCAACAAAATGGAAGAGAGGGTAATGGAGGTGCCTGCCTTTGATCTTTCAAACCTGCGCGGAGTTTCAAGGGGAGGCTGTGGGGGAGGGAAGGACCGGGGCCTTATCCCGACCCACATGGAGCATTGTTGGACCTGTAAAATCGAATCTAATACTGCTTTGTGTAGCCCAGGGAGAGAAGGTAAAGGAAGGCTTTTATCTGTCACTGCTGCCAGCTCCTCCTTCACCAAAAGGTGAATGCTTGTTGTCTCTTTTACAAGCAGACTTGAGGTCAGAGAAGCATCACAGCCCTCTCTGTAGTTTTAGTGGAAAGCAGGAGAAAGTGGCTGACACTCCCAGGCTTGTTGCAGTGCCTGTGTTCTGGGCTTCTGCAGGAGGAAGGAATTGGCCAAGGTGACACCATTTTTGATTTGGGGTCCAGGTGCTTCACACATTCCTTCTGAAGAGGTGAGCCTGCACTCACCTTCCTGTGGCTACATTTTTTGCCTTCTACGGATGATCCTCTTTTGTCTGGCCTTCCTTGGAACCTGAACTGACAGGTTTTATAAGGATAAAAAAAAAAAAAAGTGATTAAACTGACACAGACCCACATTTGCATTTTGCTCCTGACCACCTAACCTACATTAGAAATGGTGTTAACAGCAGGGCACTGAACTCAACTGAAAATCCAGTGATCAGGCAGATGAGCCCTGGCTTGTGGATGTTCCTTGTGTAATGGGTGTCCTGAACATACATGTTCAGTCCCATATGGGATTAGGTGTTCCAGCACATACCTGTTTCAGAGAGCTGGAAGACCTACTGTAGATAGAATAGGACTCAAATAACTGGTGAGTTTCTGCTCTCTGGGAGGTCTTTTATGTCACATTTTAATGCATCTTTGAAGATACAAATCAGTAGCTACAGAACCTGGAAAAGGATGGGAAATGTGCTGTATCAGGGTGTTTGTGGCTCTTTACAAGGTGAGCAGAGTCCTGCTTTGAGAGCTTATCCTTCTGAACCCACCCCATTATTTAAAGGATGTGAAGATTGGACAGCTAAGGTGTTTACTAAGCACTCTTTTGACTAATAGCAAGTATTAAGAAAGACAGCCTATTATAAATAATGTGTCTGGGAGGTTGGCATTGAAGTAAAAAAAAAGGTTTCCAAACAGCTGTTAAAGTTAAATGACTCCTTTGAAAAACCTGAGAAAACCTTCCTTACTTAAAATATAGACTAGGAAAAATGAGGTTGGAATTAAAACACTTGGGGGTTTCCAGAACACATGGAGAGGAGGTGGGCTAATCTCAGAGCTGTAATTGCCTGGAGAGTTCTTCTGTCTTGTGTTTCTGGTTGTGGGGAGTTACCTGGGAAGAAGCAGGAGGGGGAAGAATGTGCCTCACATCTGTGCTGCTGTGCTGGGCTGCAGGGAATGCCTGGGAGCACCAAGGGGGACATTTTTTTCCCCCAATTTTTTTTTCCTGAGAACTAAAGAAGCACCTGTTGTCAGTAGTGTTTTTTTGGTTTTGTTGGTGTGTTTTGTTTGTTTGTTTGTTTTAATATTATTTTTTGGGGCAAAGCAAAGGCAGTTCAGGTCCAGGGATGGAACATTGCAATTCTTGAACAGCGCTGCTTTGAGAACCCAGTCAGTGACTGTTTGGACTGTGGTCTTGTGCCATGAGTCACTGATTTGGGTGTATGCCTTCAGCTATTACCAGCGGGTGGAATTAGTGAGAACTAGAAGGGAGAATTATATATATAAAAAAAAGTGAGTATTTGCCATGCTGCCTTGATCTGTACTCTTCTCTCTACTTTTGAAGTCATAAAAGTAATGGTACAATATTCTGTAGGCTCTGCTGCATGCCTGTGGGGTGGTATTTAGGTTTTCTATCCTTGTATTAGTCTGAGTTTAATATGCTAAAATAATTGAATTAGTCAAAATGGCAAATTGGGGAAGAAAAGAAAATCATCAGGGAAGTGCAGGACAAAGAGTGTAACGAAGCATTTATCTAGGGAATGAAAAGAGCAGTGTATTTTAGCCTAACCTTTTTGAAAATATATTGGATTTCTGAGATCAGATCTCCAGGTGCTTTACAGTGGAGAGTGCTGTCCCCATTTTGCAGGTGAAGAGGGTGTGCCACATTTACCCTGCCTCACAGAACTGGGAGAAAATCAAAGCTTTTTGGTCTGGCTCAGTTTTTTCCTATGGTTGGGACCAGGTTGGGAAACCAGGGGCTGAAGTGGATCCCGTACAAATTAGTTGTATCAGGTCCACGGGGTGAAATTTAAATGCAGCTGTGCAGAATATTTTCTAGAATTGCCAGATAAAATTATCCCATGCAAATAGAAACAATTGCAAGCCGAAGCACGCCTTTGGGCATGGAGGGAAGAGGCCAGGAGGGTTGTGCTATTCCTGAGTAAAACAGGGAGCTGGGGATCTCCTGGGCACTTGGAGAAGCTTCCACTGCCAGAGAGATGAGGTGGTTTTGACCTCAGTGCAAATAATTGCTTTAGTTGTCTTCTGAGCCTGACCGGGGTTTGAACACAGCCTTGTTCACAGCCTTGAACACAACTCGTTCAGAGTGAGATTTTTGGTGTGACTTTAGGTGTTATTATTACCACTCCTCGTGAATTTTGCTGGCACCTACAGTGGTGCCAAAGGCATGATGAGCCTTAAGGAGCCTCCTCCGCCCTGGCTGTGAGGGCTGTAGGTCAAGGTCAAGGTGTGCTGGGAGGTCAGTGATGAACAGGGTGTGTCTGTGGGGTCTCTGTTGGCTACAGAACGTGCAAGTCCTCACCAAAAATCCTCATGGCAACAAAGTTGAAGCAGGTGATAAATGTGGCCTTGTTAATGCTCCTGGGTGGTGCGTTTGCTGAGCTGTTGTAAATCAGGCAGAGAGGCCAGCTGTGCCCACAGATCCGGGGATCTGGGAGCTTGGGTCGGTAAGTGGCTTTTGGCAGGGAGTGTATAAATGTAGCAAATCTCTTGTATTCTGTAATTCAGGGGCTGGGAGGCCTTCAATGACAACTGGAGCTCGCCCAGCCCTTGGCTATGGAGTGAGCTCAGCTCTCCTTCCCTCTCCGGAGCTGCCTCCACCAACTCGCCTTACTTAAGCCTGTACCTATTGCATAAGCCTCTGGGGATATTTACATAAAGCATAATTAAAGATCAGACATAACATCCCTCCTACAAGGAGTGGAGTGAATAGTCCAGTGACACACTCTCCAGAGCACTTCAGTACCTGGAGATTTTGGCTGGGGTCCCCCTCCCCAAACTGAGGTCTCCTAATTTTTAAACTGGCTTTTAAATTCAGTGTAAACACATAATTGTTTCAAATTGGCAGTGCTGTCTATTAAAGTCATTGCTGTGTTATTGAACCTTCTTAAAGTGGGTCTGCTTTGTAAATGGTGTGCACAGTTTGACTTGTGAGGTTAATTAAATACTCACGTTTGAGTTTTCTGTATCATATTAGAAACAATGTAAATGGCAGCATTTTCTTTACCATAAGGAATAGAAATTCAAAAAGTAGATGCTAATTCAGGTAGATAATATTAAACAGAAAAGCTTTTTCTCTGGCAAATGTAGGTTTTAGTTCAGCAGTTGATGTTTTTCTGGTTTTCACTACCTCACTGAAAGTTGAGGTAAGATGTGGAACAAGATAGAAAATTTTCTTGCAGGAATTATTCACTGATTAGAAAAAAATAAAGAGGTAACGTATTCAGGTTTCCAGAAGTGTTGAGATGACTCTTCAGGATGCACAGAGTTGGTTAGTCGGTTATTCATTTATTCCCAGCCTGACTAGGCATCTAACTTCTGGAAAAGTCTTGGTAGGTATCTCAGTAATTTTGCAAGTCTGGCCAGTCTGGTGATGGTTAATAATTGCTGTTCAATAACACTTTCAAATGAACTGATTTCTGAGGTTTCTTGCAGAACTCGGGTTCTTCCTTCAGTGCAGCTTGACCCAGTTGAGTACATGACCTAAAATAAATGTCAGCAACTGTTTTCTAATGATAGGTGTAGAAAGTAAAGATGTGAAATACTACTGTATAATTACATAAATATGCAGTGCAACCCCTGGGTAAGGAGAGATTCGCCAAATTTAGCAGAACATCTATATTTAGGTACAAATTTGCACAGAGGTTTCACCAGTCAACTAGTTACAGTGTGGTGGGGGGTGGGAAGGGCTCATCTGAGCATTAGTGGTGAATCAGGAGTTCTTGTGTTCTGATTTAAATTGGGGCTAGCCAGTTAAATTGGGGCCTGATATTGGGATGCTCCCCTCTGTCCATTCCTTGCCTTGGAGGATGCTGGAATACAGCTGGATGATGCTGCTGGAGCATTGTCCTCTGCTCAGAGCTCAGCCCGTCCCTGGTGTGGAGGGCAGGGGAATACAATCCTTTTCCTGGGCACACAGGTGGGAAAGCAGCTCCAGGACTGAACTGGTGTGTTTGTTGGAGTTCACAGCTGGGGCTCAGACCCTGCAGGTGAGGAGCTGCAGAGCTTTGACCTCAGTAGGTTGGTTTGAGTGACATATGATGACTCCTTTAAAATACTGAGCTGTCCTTGAGGAGTAAGTGATTCCTTTATCACAAACAGAGGCAAGTCTGATTCACATGGAAAAAGGAGCCTTTCTTAGGTTTGTTTCACACTGAAAACTTCACAAAGCAAGAAAAATAACTTCTGCATCTTGTTGGAGGACTCTTTGTAGGACTCTGAGTTAAGCTCTGAGGCTTCACTTCAGGAAGGAGCTTTAATTTGCCTTCTGGGATCCTTTCTTTCCCAATAGCAGCCCATGTACCCTGCGAACACCATCCAGAGTCCTCTTACCTTCCTAATGGGAATGTTCATGTGTGGAATGGGATACATTCCACAAAGTTTCAGAAATCAGTGATTTGTTCAAGTACTTAGATAAAATTAGGAAGTTTTTGAACAAAGCCTGGCCTCAGAGGTTATCCCAAATAAAAACTGTCTCATTGATGCCTCATGTGACCTTGGTCTAGGATCAAGTGAAGATTAGTTTAACTTTCAAATGATAAAAAATACTATTTTTTGTAGAAACTTTGTTACCACAGTCATGAAACGGTGCTGCCTCTGAGTAAAAGGGGTACAGGTGGATTAATATTTGGATTAAGGTGATAATTTAATTAGGATGATGTGCAATAGTTTATAATATATACAGATATTTATTATAACATAATACAGAGAGTTTCTGTATTTTTTCCCTAATAAGTAGCTCTCCCTTTTTGTTGTGAAGGTGCAGAGGTTTCATTTTACATATTTTTGAGGGAATGCTGAGCAGGCGAAATTTATGGAAACACATCCTATCATTGGATGATGTCTTCCTTTTACTCTTGCAAGTCATTACTTTCTTAGATAACATGGATTATTTGGGAGTTTTCCAAAATACTAGAAAATTTTCTCAGTTTTTACAGCATTGTACACCTTCTGCTCAAATGCAGGTAGAAAATACTTATTATAATAAATCATAAATGAAAGAATTGATCCTGTGCTGGATCCTGTTACTTCTTAATTGCTTGTCATGGGATGAAACCACTTACAAATTTTTGCCTTGTGCTTTTAAGAGGGAACCATGAAGATCTTTTTTCAAAATTATTTTCATCTTCAGCTCTTCCAAAACATCCCAGAATCTGAAGGAAAATTGGCCTGGACTGAGAGGGGTTACTTATGGTTGAATTTTGATGTTGTGTTTGTCAGAGTGCTGGTGGTAGGTGAGAAAAGGCATGTCTAGCTGGTTCTCCTGGCCTTTCGAAAGGTGCCCAGCTCCGTACCCATCCTGCAGGAAAAAATATTCCCTAGTGAAAAAAAAAAAGAGGATGTTTTATTGACTGGTGGACAATGGGCCAAGTGATCTCTCACATTTATTTATATGTTCTTAACATTTGATGTTTTACCATTAGGTTTCAGCTGGGTCCCTAAGTTATTCTCCTTTGCCTTCAGGAAAACATAGGGATTACTGATTAACCAAGATTTCCTTCCAGGGAAATCCCTAACCCACCTGAACTTTTCCCTTTCCAAAATCATGAATAAAACTGATGGTGTCACATGGTTGTAAGTCAGCCAAGGGGAGAGGGGAGATGGGCTTTTGGGGCTGAATGATCTGCTTCCAAACTGTGGTCCTTGACCATGGCTTGGAGCACGTGCTCATCCACAGTGTCACAGGGGAACCAGGGGAAGGGGGAGTCTCTGAAGTGGCTGCTTGACATTTAGGATTTGTTAGGATAAATGCAATAGCTAAGATAAATGTGATCCGTTGTAATTGTTTTTCTCAAATAGTTACATTTTTAAGCCCTTCTCGTGCTGCATCTTGATCTCTTAGCGGGTCACTGTTCGGACAGGGCTCTCTGCTGGGATGGTTTTTTATTGAAATGATGGCTCAGGAGTTGCACTGGGGTTTCTGCTGCTTTGGCAGAAGTACAGTGTGCACAGACCTGTTTATCCAGGCCTTGGAGAGAACAGCTGCCACCAGCCTGGGCTCTGAGAGGGGCAGAAAGCCCAGGATGTTTTTCAGTTTGCTGTAAGCCTCTAGATAACTTAATTAATCACTTTAAATGTTGAGATTTCTCTGTCTGGAACGTATAGCTTGGCATGGGAACAGATTATTGAATTACTGTTGCATTCATCAGATCCCCGTGTATGATTCTTTTCTTTTTAAGCATTGTCCCTTTGGATTGACAAGAGAGGTCATTCCCAAGACAATGGCTTAGAATATTTGCCATCTTGGTCAGGTGTGACCTTTTGCATCAGCAAACAAACACATTTATTTTGAAGTTTCTTTCACTTTGTTTCAATGCTTGGGATTTAATACTTGAGCAAGGACCCCATCTTGAAAGCCCTGGCTAAATCAGTGCAACAGTTCTGGTTTATATTCTAATAAATTAGAATATTTAGTTCCACCAGCTGTTTCTTGGTTTGAGATGAAGATGAGGCGCTATTTCTGCAGGATTATTAAGACAGAAAAAAATGGGGCAGGAAGGAATATTAAGGCACGTGGGGAGGATGTAGCACCGAAAACATGATTTAGAGTGGACTGAGATAGAATATGTGAAAATAAGAAGCGTGTAGTGCAAGTGATGCTTCTTTTAGTCAGGCTTATGGGTCTTCATTCAGTGGTTTCCTTCAGCATGAAGGACTGTTGGGAATGCCAAGAACAGGCACTTGATTTGCTGGGATTCATGTGAATTCTGAATATGCCTCAGTTGTCAGTTCCAGTTGGGTAAATGACAGCTCCTTGCAGCACAAGATTGTTTTGTACATCGGGGAAACTTAGTCATAATTATTTTTGTTTATCAGACATCGAATATGTGATGGCTGAAGGCTGGTTTTAACAGTTGTTTGTGTTTTTCCAGCAGTTACTAAGACGAGTAAAGCTTTCTTTTCTGTTTTACAGGGAAAGTTTGTAACACTGCCTCATGTACCAAGAGGACTCGGCCTGTCCTGTGGCTTAATTTTTGTGAGGGTTAACTGAGGGTGCAGTCATGTTGCTTATTGTTGGGAAACAGCGTTTTAATACAAATAAACTGTAGTGCTCTTGTTTGTGGGAGAACCATAGATCAGACAGCTCTGACTAGGTGCAGTTTGTAGTGTTTAGAACTCCTTAAAGGGGCATAGAGATATCGAAGTGTCAGTTGGTTGCTTAAGAGAGAAATCGGGTAAGTGGTTAAATTGACGTGAACCATTTTGGCAGGTGCTTACCCAGGAGTGTCCGCTCAGGGCTCAATATCAGTGCAAGAAAACTGAAAACCCAGGATCATCAATCTCTGGAAAGGATGAGGAGCCCCATAAAACATCAATTCCAATGTAATGTTTTATCTGCACGTTTCAAATACCAGCTCTAATTCTGAGCACTGGCTGGAGACTTGGGGTGCCAGAGGGGAGCAGCCGTAAAGGTGTCAACTCTTTCTCACTGCCTTTCTCACTACTTTTCCATCATTTTAGTCAGCTCGTGTGTGATGGGACATCAAAAACATTGGGTTTTAGGTGTAGATGCTGGACACTGTGAGGGCCTTGCCTCGCCTGCAGGGGCAAAACATGAAGTTGTGTCCAGCTGTGTTTACTCTGTATCTGTAGCAGCGTCTGCAACAGGAACCTGTGTTCTGAAATGAACTCAGCCACAGCCCAGATCCTATAGCTGCTTGTTTCATTAGCTGGTAATTGCTTAATATCTATGGGAATAAGGGCTGCCCTTTAGATAATCCTGCCTCGAGTTAGTCAGCTTCCTATTGCAGTTGGAGCTGAACAGATTTGCACCCCTTCTCACCCTCCCAGTAACGTCCTGCCTTACAGAGCTGCTGCTGTGGGTGCTGAGCACTGACAGCTCTGCTTGAAGGTGGGGATGCTCAGGTTTGTGGACTCACATGGAGCTGAGCTGATCCCAGAAGAGTCATCTTGCAGCTTGTCAGACCCCTTTAAAATGGCCCTCCATGAAATTTAGTAAAGTGGTAGAAAATTATTTGTTGCCACCTCTGCGTTTTCTCCCTTTTTGATGTGTTCAATCAACCTGTGAAATTGTTGGATGGCTGAGTGACTTGTCACGAAGTGAGCAGTGCCTGGAAATGATGCTTCAGGTACTTTATCCTCTCTGCATTGAGGCGGTGATGTCCCTGAGCACCCTGTATCCCCCTGGGCTGGCAGGGTACTGTGTAATCACAAGATCCATAGAACTGACAATACCCTCTTGGTGATTCACAAGTCGTGGTGGCTTCTGTCTCCTTGGGCTGGCACTTTGCTTTTGAACAGGAGAAACTGTCCTCAGAAATTACAGTTCAAGCCTAACAGAGTGGGTATGGTTTTACATCATTCATTATGTCTGAATTGTTGTTCCCAGTGATTTCGTGTTGTTTCTATGTACTGACTCTGAAGTACCTCCCTGAAGTGTTTGTTTCATTTCTCTGGCTTTGAAGTGCCGAGGAAGGACAGTGTCCTGAGGTCCCACGGAAAGCTTTGTGAAAATACCCACCTTTCTGTGTGCTTTTTCCTCTTCCTTTACTCCATCCTTTGCAACTGAAACGGTAGTGCAGGAAGACAGCTTAAGTAGGTGCAAAAATGTTTGGGGAAGAGTGTTGAAAAGTGCATCTTAAGGAAAACCAAAGCCAGGCCTTTTGCTGGTGTTAAGTCCACACCAGGGTGTCATGGTGCATTTATTTGTCACAGGGAGCTCCTGAGAGTGCCAGGTCAGTGACAAAGCCCTTCGTTTGACTTTTTCCTTGGAATAATTGTTTTTAGTGGTTTGAAGCTGATGTTCTTGATATGTGCAGTTTAAAGGGGTTTGATGTCAAATTTGAAATACAAACTCATTTTCAGTCTTCACTTAGTGCTATGTCCTATTAATACTCCCCAAAACTTCTAGAGCAGGATTGCAATCCAGTATTGGCATTCAGTTTAATAAAAGACACGACAACATAAACTGTCAGACAAAGGCACAATAACTTTCTAGTGTGATCCTAATACAGCATTGCACATCCTGTTAATTATGGAAGGAAAATAGTTTAAATATAGATGATCTATTTCAACTTCATAGGCATGAACGTTCAGCCTGATCTACAGGCCTATATTAGCTTTAAGGAAGCCAAGGTCTCTCTGTATATATTCAGATATATTTAGACAAATGTCCAAATGGAATTGGTAGAGAAATAATTTGGAAGGGTTTTCCTAACACAAAAGAGAAAATCATATTTATTTGTGTAAAAAATAGGAGTTTAGGAGTCCCAGTGAAGGGCTTGGGTCCTCATTATTTGTGGATGCTCCAGAAACACAGAGCAAGGAGTATTGTTCATAGTATATGTGTTTATAGCTCAAGGTGTTCCTGGAAAATGCAAGTTCAAGGAAATAATTTAATAGCAGCTTTCTCTTCCCTATCAAAGCTTTTTCTGAAGAAAGGGTTCCCAGAAGCACTGGTTTGGCACAAATGGAAGGAGAAGTTAGAACGAGCTGTCTCTGCTGCTGCCCTTGGCTGCAGGAGGAGGGAATGGTGCTGTGCCACTACCCAGGAAGCTTTTCCATCCTCTGTAGCCTGTCAGGAACAGGCTATTTGTGAGCAGGTCCAGGCTATTCTGGGAAAAGTACTTTGCAGTGGTGCAACATAGGGAAGATCAGTTTAGATTTAATATTAGAAATGTGCATGTCATTGTCCATCTCACACGAACTGCCAGAGGTGGTGGTGGTGATGCAGAGTCCCTTTACCCACCCCTGACCCGGGGTAAACTCAGCCCTGGTATTAACACACCAACACTGATGTAGCTGAGCCCAAATAGCTGCAATTTGGCTGCCCTGGAGGGAGGATCCGGCGGTGTAACTGGATCTGCAGAGCCGGGAGGCTGCTGCAGCCCTTGGCAGGACCTCAGGGGAGGTCCCTCGGTGCGGTGGGTGAGTGTGGACACCCGACTGGGGCAGCCCTTGGGTCCCTGCACACGCGGCTTCCTTGGCTCTTCGTTGGGAATTGCTCCGAGTTGCAATTATTTTGGCAGTCAGAATAATGTCTGGAATCCATGTGTTCCTAATGAGCCTTACCAAGTAAGATGCTTATTAACTGCCCAAAGCAGCTCTCAAAATAATCCAAAAATAGCCCAGTGACTGGTTACTCTATCACTTTGCTGCAGATCTGATTAGAATAGAGCAGTGTGCCTAAATTTTCCCACATGAGCAGTGTATTACGTCTTCCAGGAATGCTAACATGAAATCTGTTTGGGTTCTTTGTTTTGATTTTTAAATGAAGTTTATTTTTTGCTTAAATAGCAAAATTTGTTTGATAGATTTGGGGTAATTTGATTTTGGGGTTTTTTTGAATTGTGATTATGTGATCATTTTAGGTCACTTCCATTCACAAGAGACATCTGATCAATTAGGCAGTTTCTTTCTCTGCTAATAGCGATAAGATATCCAACTGTTCATCCTCTCTAGCCTTGTCTTAGTGTGTGAGAAACTGCATGGATTTACAGAAATGTCAGACATTCTGACTTGAAAATACACTGAAACTTCTTCTGGGAGACTGGCAGTGGTACAGCTACTGTAACATTTTGCATATGGATTTTTGGTATTTTCACACTCAACTCGTATTTGTATTGTGGGTATGTTATTAAAGCTCTTCCTAAAAATCAAAACAAAACCTAAAAATTGATGCCCAACATGTGCAGAAATAATGAAAGCAGCTGCCTTTTCTTGCTGTGATACAAAACTACGATGAAAACGCCGTATATGAAGCAAGATTTTTGCGCGAGACTTCAAATGTGCAAGGTCTCTGGGAATACAGTTGCTGATGTAGAGAGCAGGCAGACTTGAAAAGGGTGGTGAAAAGAGCAGACTGCACCAGTACTACCCAGCTTGTGCCCATAGTGAAAGCTGTATTTGTAATTCTCTTTAAAAAGTAGTGTTTGCATGATCAGTGTTAAAAGGACAGACTCTTTTAGAGGTTCCTGTGAGCAAAGTGTACTCCCTGTTGGAGAGAGGGAGGTTCCTTGCAAGTTGACAGAGTGTTTGTGAATTAACACTGATTTGGGTTCAAGAGGTGTGTTGTTACTGGTAATGTCCTGTAACTATGAACGAGTGAGCTTGGCAGGTGCCAGTAATCAGGGAGAAAATGGTCCATGTCTTTCCCAAAGTGTCAAAACCTGAAGTTTTAGAACTTGCAGTGGGACAGCTGCGAACAGGTTGCTGCTGGGCTTCCCTTTTCCTGAGGATTGTCTGGCTGTTCCTGAGGCGGAACGCCGGGGATTGCCAGGAGCCACTGAGTGTTTCTGCAGTGTTTGTTATTCCTGAGTGCAGTGCTCGGTGGCATTTTTACCCCTTTTGGTATGTCCTCAAAAGGAAGGGCTGCTGTTAAGTGGTGTAATTGTCAAAGAAAAAAAGTCCATTAGCATGTAACACAATTTCTTGGATCTGGTTCTCAGCTCTGTATATGAATGGGCACAGATGAACACAGTGGGATTTTCTGCTCTTCACCAGATCACACAGACATGCTGCAATAGCAATAATATTTCCAGTGTATCAGTGCCTTGTGTGGTCTTGTGGGAGAACATGGAAAACCCTGAAGTACTCCTTAGGTAAGGGTGAATTTTCCCAGCAGTCAGTTTTACGTCAGAGCTCCTGCCGGCAGGAATAAGCTGTCTAAGGACTAACCTGGAGTTTGGGTTCTGCTGAGGGACATGTCCCTGTGGGGATAAGTTTTGCTGTGACTTGTAAATAGTTCTTCTTTGTTTGTAGTAAAAATGTTTATCACTGGCTTAATTTTTTGCCTGTTTAATGTTCAACTCCTTCTTGCAGTGGCAGTTCTCTTATTTTAGGACTGTTGCCTGGACCAACTCAGAAATCTTGCTTCTCTGAGCCCTAAATCAGAGCCTGCAGTCTTAGCTTTGGCCAGGATCACACACATCCACTGGGACATGGACTCATGTTCTCTGTTCCTGAAAGTCATACTTCCCTGATTCCCTTTATGTTCCTGTGTTAGCATTTCACTGGCACACAGGGTTGGCTTGGACACCTCGGGATAGTGTTACAGCCATTTACATATCAAAAAAGGGGAGAAGTGAACCCCAGTGGCTCTTGAATAGCAGGGCTCTGTGCAGCTCCCAGATACATTTGTTCACACAGTGTTAAAGAATTTGCAGATGGCCTGGTTTGATTTTTGTCGAGGTATTAACTGTCCCTTTCCTGAAGTGTTGTGGGATAGGGCTGAATATGAGGATACTTTTCTGCTGGATTGAGAAAGATACGTGGAAATATTTGGGGGAAATGGAGAAAGGAAGGGGCAGCAGTGGCTGTGTAACAGGTATGTCTTATTCCTGCAGCACATTTAAGGCACTGATAGTGTTGAACAGATAAAAACACTATTTGATAATTATGTTATCTTAAAATATTTCTGAAAATAGGGGAAATTATGTCTGAACCTGGGAGAGATTCTGCAATGTTGCTGTGCTCTCATTAGAGTGTGAGTCAGGTATCCTTGTTTACTCTGGCAGGCTGTCATAAAACTGCAGCATGTTGTGTTGAGTAATTCCATGGGCTGGTGTTTGGACATCACGTGGGGCACTGGTGCAACAGCATTACTTCTGCTTGGGTGGAATACCTGCCTGCTTAATCGTCCTGCAGATCTCTTCTTGTCCAGAAAACATTAAAGACTAGGGGGGTACCAAGTGCCAGGTTGGAGACACACGTTTGGGTGTTGGATTTTGGTCAGCTCTTACGGTTCTGCTCAAAACAAACAAAACCTTTGTGCTACATTAGTTGAAATTACTTTTAAAAGAGAAGTGAAAGGCATCTTGGGAAAACATTCCATCTTTCCCTGGCATTCAGGTCCAGCTGTACCAAAGTCATTACTGGTGGCTTTTTTTAATAACACAGTAGATGGTGACAGAGATGTGACAGCCTCTCTTGTGGCAGCCTGTTTTGGTGGTTAACTGTCCAAACATGCATAACACTTATTCAGTGTTTAACCTGAGTTGACCTTGCTGCAGTTTAAGGTCTTGTTAATTGTGATTTTTACAATAAATTGGGGGTTTGGTAGTTTTTTCTTCTGGAATTTCAACTTGTGATTTCAGCGAGCCGACCGGGCGATTTTTCCAGTTGCGTTCTGTACTCCGTGCAGTTGAAACATGATTATGATGCTATTATTTAAATTACTCTTGTGGGATTTTTTTTTTTTAAATATTTTACGTTCACTTTAAAGCTTCAAAAATGGTTAAATTGCTTTGTTTTTTTTCTAACTTGGCCAACAGGTCGAATCATTTATTTTGGACCAAGAAGATCTTGATAACCCAGTACTTAAAACCACGTCGGAGTTGTTCTTATCGAGTGCTGCAGAAGGTGCAGACTTGAGAACTGTGGATCCAGAAACACAAGCAAGACTAGAAGCCTTACTAGAGGCAGCAGGTACTTTCTTTGTCTGAACCTTACTTGTACACAGATCTGTCAACCTGTAAATTTTGACTTTAGTAAAATGTTCACAAGTCTGGGAATTTATGGTGATGGTGGGGAGCAGAGCGTGGAAAACAACTTGTAATTCCTACAGGTGTTGCAGGTTGCTTGGTCTGTTCTTTCTGTACATACAAAGTTAGAAAGCTTAATTTGGATTAAATGGTATTTCACTGACATGATTACATGTGTTACCAGGGGGAGAATTAACGGGGAGAGAATGGAAGGAAGACGCTAAAAATGACTTTTTTTTTCAATATATAATTATTAATTCCTTACTCCAGAAGTTTACAGATAAAATATTTGTTTCTCTCTTTTGACTTTCACAAGAAGGTTTTCCTATTTTTAATTCTGAGATGTCACTGTTGGAAAATACATATTTAACATTCCTGTTTTGGAACAGACCTGATGAACGTAGTGCCACTACATTTGTAGGGATAACTTGACTAATTTAAGTCTTCCTGAGGTTTGTGACTGGGGTGTTTGCAGTGGATTTGAAAACTATTCGTCAGTTTCAAAATTCCAAGGATAAAAAAGCTGTAAAAACCCTGCTTGGAAACAAATCCCATTTGATCATCTTGGGTGTGTGCTGAAATTGGAGTTTTCAGACTTTACCTCTGAACACTCTTAAGAGCTGGATAAAATAGCATTTATTTGCAGGTGTTTAGATGTAAAGCTACGTGCAGTCTTAAAGGAGAACTTCGTTCTGAGGAAGCAAAGGGAGCAGAGATTGGGGATTTGGGCTCTTTTTGCATTTTGAATTTGAAAAAAGCCCAAATTAGAACACAGCCTAGCTTTTGTCAGCAGAAAGTCGCAGCAGCCCATCTGCTATAACTCTTGGGGGCCAAACTTTGTTTTGCAGGGAAAACACACTATTCCTGGGATATTCTGGGCACTAAGGGAATTTGAATAAAGTGCTCCCTTTTTAAGCACTTTTTTAAAGTGCTTTTGATTTATTATTTAAGAAATAAATTTAATTTTAAGTGCTTTAGTTTTAACATGAGAATGAGTTTCAGTTTCTGTCGTGTATCTGGTGGCTGGTGTGTTTCTGGGTTTATAAACTGTCAGGGTGTGTGCTTAGAGCTGGAGCTGCAGTGTGGTCACAATGATCTCATGGTATTTATCACATCCAGGTGCGACCTTTGCTGCTTGTAACACTTGAGAGAATGCTGTCCCGAGATTTCTGAGCGCTGCTTGGCCACTTGTGCCCAGGATGGGGTGATTTGGTTTTAATCTGAGGTTTCCATGCTTTGGTTCCCCCAGTGCCTTGGTGAAGGGATGTAGAACGTGGGCAGAACAGAAGGACTCTGGAAAGAAGAGCAAATCTCCCAGAGTGCTTTTGTTTGAGTACTCCCATCTCCCTCTCTGAAAAGACTGGACAAAGTTAATGCCACTTGATGAATGTGTGAGATCAGAGGAGTGAAAATACTCTTGGGAAAGTTCTCCAGTTAAGCTGTACTTGTCTTTCCCACTGCAGATTTGAACACTGCAAATACCAGGCTAACCTAAAGGAGATGGTAGTTCATTAATAAAAGGCATAATTTGACAGTGATTGAAGGAGAAGTTAGAGACATTTTAACATCTTCACTAGACTTATCTTCCTGGTGAGGCTGAAAATACCCTTTCTAACCTTAAGTGAGCCTCCAAGCTTCCATCATGGCAACAAAGAAAGCAGCCTCGTGTTGGGCCTTGCTGTTCTTTTGCAGTTTGGCAAAAGCAGAAGACTTCTGCTCTTGTTTTAGTCACAGTTCAGTCCCCAGCATTAAGGATGGCTTGGAAGAGCAGGTGGCAGGACTGTGGCTCAAACAAGTAGCTTAGTTATGGCCTTATCTATAATTCCCAGGGTAGCTTGGCCTCAGTTGTGATGATCCCCTGTCCTGTGAGAGGCTTGATTCCTCCTCCCAACCTCGAGGAAGGTCCATCTTGCACTCAGTGTCTTGGATTTCTTGGGGTTTCTCACACGCAGGGTTTGTGGCTGTGTCATTAGGATCTTAATGAGCATGACTTGCAAAACGAGTTTTGCTCATTCTTCCTGAATCCTTTAATGCTCAGATCTCACAAGGACATGTTGTTTATTAGTTCTGGAAGGTAAGTTCTAGCAATTGCAGCCAGATGGGATGTTCTTCCTCAGAGCACTTGTGCAGAAGTGGTTTTCAGCCACTGTGCTCTGTAAGATTTGTAGGATTTGTGTTTTGGTTGTAAATACCTGTACTGATTTGAGAGCCACTGCATGTGCAAGTGTAGAGGCCAGAGCTTAGCTGAACTGCTTGAAAATGGTTCTGTACGTTGTATTTACCCTCCATAGCAATGCTGGATATTTTTCCACAGTTCAACTTGTTAATTCTGTTCCAAGGAGGGGTTAAAATCCTTTGTGGTTTTGGAGGCTCAGGGTGACAGCCTTAAACAAGAGGGTTGTGCCTGCCCCCCTTGGCATAACAGCAGTTACAGACACGTGTACATTTCCATGTACACAAAACCAGGATTAGATTCCTTGTGTTTGCCAGGTCCCCTGAAAACCTGCCTAATTAGCTGCAGTTTGGACAACCATCCTTCATTCTGTGAAAGAACAGGCACTTTGTTAGTGAACAGCTACCTTTAAGCAACTGTCAGTGTTTGTATGATTTCACAAAGAAGTAAGTTCTCCAATCTGGAGACCAAGAGACTTCACTGTTCTGTGACCATCAGTTGTGTTTGTGTTCAGAAACTGAAGGTAAATTAAAACAAAGGAATCCTGTTGTTTGGGAAGGTTTATCCTAAACAAACCAAGTCTCTTGTATACCTTCTTTCAGTTTGACTCCTAGTAGAGCAAAGAAGGGATTTATAGGTAAAATAACCTATGGAATGAGAACCATCCTGTTTGGAGATGTTTCCATTTTTCAGGCTGTAATTAGACAGATTATTAGTGCTCTGACAATGGAGTCCTGTTCTGCACTAAGAACATTTAGCTCCACTGTTAATGAGGGTACTGTTGATTCCTTAAAATAATATTCCAGCTCTGAAGAATCATGGCTCTTTTGTGGATCCTCAGGAAGGGTGTCTATTAAATGTCCTTTTTAGTAGGGTGTTCAGAGCTCTTTTTCTTCTTGGCAAAGTTCTTCCATGAGTCCCTCAAGATGTGTTTGTAAAAGGGCAAAGTGGGGAAATTCTGACAGGTTTAAAGCTGTTTCATTTTCTGTTCCCAACTTTTATAGGCATCAGGAAGGAGAAATGACCTTGCTTGTGTTGTGCAGCCCTTTTTCTGCAGTACAGGTCCTTAAAGAGGGAGGGGAAAGGTGTTGTTTCAAGCATGTGGCCAAATAAAAATCCTGGAGCTTTTGAGGGTGATCCTTCTTAGTTGGAGTGTTGAAACACTTTGACTTCAAAAAATAGATGCAGGAGAAAGTGGTAAAGAAACTTAGTCTGCCTTTAGGACACTGATGTTCCTCTTGAGTATCCACACAGGGGAGTTCTGTAAGCAGCAAATTCTTCAGGATTCCTACTGTTGTTTATAAATGGTTTATAAAATAATAATATTGTGAGGAAAATTGGGGTATTTTGGAGAGGACGATGTTGTGTCAAAGGTTTGTTTAATGAAAGAGATGTAAGTAGTCTGTCCTTGTGTTCAAACAGGGTTATAAACAGAGTTATATACATCCTTCTTTTCTGTTAAATACAGTATTAAAGGTGGCTGGACACCCTCACATAGATGGGTTGGGGGATTTGAGACTTTGAGGGATTAAATGTAGTGTAAATGGTGAAAGAGAAACCTAGTTTTAGCAACATCTGTCTGTTAGTACCTGCTGAATTTTGATAGTTGAGGGCCTGATACTGCTCTTTGGAAAGCTGTTAGGATGGTGGGGTTGTGTATTTTGGAACTCAAAAGGCAAAAAGTGGAAGTGGTCACCTACTAGGTGGAAATACAGGTCAAAATATGAATGTGCCCAGGTGAAATCTGCCTGATTTAGGATAAACTGAAAGGTTACAGTAATATTCAGCAACTATAAAATTGAGTGCTTTGCTCTGTGTATATCTCTGTTTATTCACTTGCCAACTTCTTGACCCAACCTGCTTTTTTTGTGTGTATGTGATGTCATCAAAACTATTCATTATTCACTAACAGCAAGAGGGTTTGTTTTTTTTTTTAAATAGAGTAAATTATATTTATTTTCCCCAGCATTAGAGGGCTTCAATGTGACACGGTAGACCTGTGATCCAGCACTACCAGCTGTGGTCTGAAAGAACAGTGCCAAAGCTTGCTTTGATCCTGCATCCAGGAGAACCCTTGGAAAGTGTCTAAGGCTGGGCTAGAGAAATTCTTTGATCATGTTATTTATGATCATTAGGATTCATGTGTGGACCTGGTGTTTTCTTTTCTTAGGGCTGATGAGTAACTAAGCTGTGATTTAAATGGAGGTGGGCATTAGAAACTTAATGTCTGAGGGGTTGTCCCAGCTCCAGTTGAAGCTGTGGAGGTGGAGGGCTGCAGAAGTTAGAAATTCACGTTTGTCAGTGTAATGGCTGCACCACTGCACTGCTGAAATGTAACCAGTGCATTTCTAGATCTCTGTTGGTTTATGGAATAAAAAAAGAAAAGTGGGGTCTCCATTGGGGAGAATCTGGGAGAGGATTGCTGGAATTTGAGCAAAGATGTAACTTCATTGTAAAAATGTAGCAGGAACATATCTGAAGTGTGTGTATCTGCCTTCAGCGTGGCAAAAGTCTCACTTTAGTCCAGTTTTTGTGAATGACTTATAAACCAAGAAAGGCTTTCCACTGTCATCTGGTCTGATCTGAAATATTTGCTGTTCTGTGGATGCAGTAGATGGATCCACTAAGAGAAACAGTTTGCACTAGGAAAGCTGGAATAGGCTTCATTTTAAGCATCACTGAAATCACCACTGTCTTGTGAACTGGGAGACTTCTGCCCTTTGAGGTACTGGCACATCACAATGACTTGCTCATTCTCTTTCTTCACCATCCAAAGATTCAGAGTGGGAAGGAATATATGGTATGTGAAACGTACAGATGTGTTGGGCTTTTGAGTAAGTTGGACAAACTGTCTGAATTTTGTGCATGTAATGGAATTATTAATATTCTCAGAGGTTTTGCATGATTTAAATTTTTTTTCTAGTCTAGTAAGCTTCTAGATTAAAAGTCTAGTCTAATCCTGCTCTTAGTCAATTTAACTCCCCTGCTTTAACAGTGTGTTACACGTACCAGCTTCATATTTTCTAGCAGTTGGATTTTGCTGTGAAGAACAGTCTCATTGTCATAACACTTAAATTAATACTTTCAGGTATCAGGCAGCTAAGTTACCTTACCAGCTCTGAAAGCTATGCTCTTGGAATTCTTTGGCAAAGATACTGAGATTTTAACCTTTCTTCAGAGGACATGAGGAATGGGAAGAGAAAAGACAAAAAGTTACAAGTTTTGTTTTGTGAAGTATTAAAATTGGCCAGGGTACTGCTCAATCTCTCAAGGTTCCTACATATTTATATATATCTATATATGTATCTCAGATGTAATCATTAATTATCTAGTTCTTCATGACCATGTCATAAACAACTTGTGCAATTCTCCTTTTAACAAGATTTTTTTCAAAGTCCTGGATATATTTGTTTATTAACTCTACTCCTCCTTTCTATTTCACTTTTGCCATATTTTATTTTTCATGCAACTTGGGTTCTTCTGTAGGAGAAACCCCCCTTTGCTCTCCCCTTGCAATATGGGAATATTGCTAGTTATAAAAACCTTTTTCCATTCACTGTTGATTTCAGGACTTCTTGTTAGAGCAGTGTTTGGAGCAGCCTCAGCCAAAAGGAACGTGGGGAGTGTTTGGGAAGGAGAAAAGCAGCAGGGCTTTATTGTCAGTCCTGTGTAATGCCTGAACTGAGACGGGATGTACCCAGGACCGAGTTGGTCTGTTTGGTCCATGTCCCTGCTGCTCTGCTGTGGTGCTGTCCTTGGGATACTGGGAGAGAGGGGAGCAGAGATGGGAACCCTGGGAAATGAAGCAGTTGCTGCTCTTGCAGGTTTGAGTTCACCAGAATATTTAACTCTTCTGAAGTGCATCAGGAGAGAGAGGAAGGAGTGAGGAGGTCGACAAGCCTCAGCCTCTTCTTGCATCTCCTGCAAGAGCCTCTTGAAAGTTTATTAAAAAACCTCAGCTACTCAGACCTGGAGTCTAAGTGTGCATTTTTGGTTGTTTGCTGCATTTCTCAGTCACGTAGTTTCCTCAGCACATGATGGTAAAGTGTTCAGAGCAGAGTTTGAGTATTAGGTGAGTATTGGGGGGTGGTAGGTGATGGATCAGAATCAGCTGATCAGATTTCCATTTTGAGGGTTTTTTTGGGTGTTCTGTAGCTTAATGTTGAAGCATGGTGGCAGTAACCAGTGCCAGCCACTGAGCCCTGGACTGGACAGACTGGTAAGTCAGGTTGGTAAGTCTGGATGTGGAGCCACCCCTCCTGGAGCTGAGGGAATTGTGCTGCGAGGAGTAACGTCACTGCAGTGGAGCAGGGCTGGGTGCTGCCTGAACAGTCTGGTTTGTGTGTTGTGGCAGTGTCTGGGGACACCTGGGAGGTGTGGGAGCTCTTGGTGGTGCATCTATGACACATTGTTCTTCTATCAGTAGTATAATAATATTAAATATTGGGGGGAGTTAAAGTGTCAGAAGCAACAGATTTACTGAGTCACCAATGCTTTGCAGTAACAGATGAATCTGTTGCTTTTTTTTAATTGTTAACTAACCTTTGACAAAATATAATTATTTTCTATTTAGGAAGTAATGGTAATAAGTTTCTAAGAAAACAAATGGTGATATAGCATATGCCTGGTGTAAATTATCAAATTCTGCTTATTTCTAGAAAGTCAAGCTAATTTTCACCGGATTATTGAAAAACAAAATAGGTCAAATATACTGTCACTTATCTTTGATTCTGCTTTTGGAATCAAGTGGGGTTTTTTGCAACGGGCATGAGCACCTTCATTACCTGCTATAAATTATTTTCTGCTGTTTTAAAGACCTGATTTTGAAAGCTAATAACTTAAATCTTTAGATTTAAAACAAGCTGTAGTACATTAAACATCTTGCAAAAAACCCACGTGTTAAATTCTGTGTGAATATGAATTATTTAAATACTTGAAGGTTCAGTACAAACTAGGAAATGTTAAAACAAATAATTGCTGCATGGCACAAAGTTACCCTGGTTGTATCCATCAAGAAGGCTCTTGCTGTGGGAGCAAAAGGCACAGTGCACTGTGTAACAAAGCATTACCTCCAAACCAGCAGTTGCTAACTTGTTGTTTAGCCATCACCTTTCCCTCGAATTCTGCAGAGCTTCTTAAAACTCCTTCAAATATTTGGCTGAACGAAATCTCAGTAGATGTAGTTTTATCTCCTTCTCTTCCTTCTCCCCAGGCAAATTCATTCCTGACGGGTGGCTTTAGGAACTGGTTAGACAGACTTATCTCCAGTGCTGGAAGCTGCACAGCATGTGAGGGGGGCGCTGAGTTGCTTTCTTTGGAAACTTCTCCAGGAAAGGAAAAAAGTCGTAGCAAAGCAATTGGTGTTTTTTAATGGCTTTGGCTGCTTGTTCAGTGCATCATATCCAGGTTCAGTGTTCCCTTTTCCAGCGCAGCCATCCTTAGAGCCAACTTGCAGACTTGAGGTTGTCACCCCCAATTTTAATTTTTTTTGGCTAAATAATATCTTTCTCTGCCATTAACTTACATTATTTAGACTTTCATCTGTTCTCGTTCTCCTCTGGAATCTCTGTTCGTGGTCTCTGTTCTTCGTATCTTGTTGCCCCAAACTAGTCACGTTACTCAAGTTGAGCTCTATTGATGCATGGAGGGTAGGAGTGTTATTTCATCTGTCCCGCAAGCTGTGCTTTTGTTTATACATCTCAGTTTGTTGTCTGCCTTTTGCCTTTGGTTTGCAAGTGGAATTTGACTTTAAATCTACCAACACTTATCTGAAGAATTGTTGCAAGTTACTTCATGTGTGTGCTTTTGATTATTCCGGTGTGGGCAGTTGATTATTCCCATGTGAGTATATTTGGTGCCAGTCCTGTTTGGATATGTCCTTTAAAAAAACCCCTTGACTGTGAATCATTATAAAGGCTAAAATTCTGTCTCTGCTTTCAAGGAATTACATGGCTTTTGAGTAGCAGAGGAAGACTACAGCGAGCAGGAATGTTCTAACCAACCTGGCCTGGCTTCCAGCTGGCTTTGCCTGGTATTGCCAAAACCAAGCAAGCAGCGTGTTTTGGAATTCTCTAAAGGGAAAGGAGCATGTAGGAAGATTTAGTAATGAAAAGAGGAGAACCTTGCACTGTGGCAGTGCTTTTGGCTATTAACCTTCACTTAGAGTGAGCACACCCAGTGTCTGATCCTGTAGAGACAGAATAAGAGGTAGAACAACTTTATTTTAGTCTTAACGCAGATTAAGAGCAAAGACCTGGAGGAAATAATGAAAGAAATTTGCTTTGGTAGAACCTTAATGGGCTGGACTTCTCCATACTCATTATTTGAAGCAGGGACTCTGTTTGAAGCAGGATCCTTCCATGGTTTTCATGCTCGTTATGGTTTCTCTCTGCACAGATAGAATGGGATGAGCCCCCTGGGCAGTTCTTGTACAAGGGTGTTAACAGTAAATGGGTGTGTTCTTTCTTCAAGTTGGGTCATGGCAGAATAAATTCTATATTTTCTTTCTGAAGACTGTAGCATCCCAGTTTTTGGTGGGTTTGTGCTCTGATCTACTGTGGCATTCTCAGAGACCTTACTTTCAGGCTCTTCCTTATGCAGCGTGTATGGAATGATGACACTGGAAGGCTGTGGATCTTTTTAGGCAGAGGAGAGGGGTTTATGTTCAGTTTCCCAAGTGTTCAGCTTGAAACATGCATTTATGCTGTACTCTGCTATGCACCATTAGTATGGTGATCTCTTTTTAGGAGAAGTGGTGCACTTGGTCAGCTTCTGAAAATACTGAGTATTTTGGCTTCTTTTGCTATGCACAATTGGCATAAACTGGGGGTTAAAAGCCTGGGCTTCTGAGTTAAGTAAGTGATGTTACTGACCCTCAAAGTTTGCTTAGGTCTTTGCTTGAAAATGTAGTAGTATTTTCAAATGTTTTTTCCCATACAGTCAGTCAGTACTGTACTGACAGTCAGAGCTGCTTTCTGATTCAGGATACAGCCCACTGGGGCTCAGTTTCCCACTGAATGCCAGAAATTTGGAGAAGAGTTCAAGTGGGCTGTTTGCCTATAAATAGCATTCAAAGGTTATTTGAGTTCTCATCTTCCTGCACCTCTGTTGTGCAGGGGGGTTGTGTCCTGGAGTCAGGCTCCGTAGGGGTTGTGATACTTTTCCTGAGGTTGCTCAAAAAGCAGAAAGTAATTCCACTCTTTTCTCCTTGCCCCACTAAATAGGTTTGAGTGTCTGTAAGGTAACTTGTTTTCAAAGGTCAGAAGCCCTGAAGAGAATAAGGCATGAAATATTTGGCTGAGTTAGAATGCCAGGAGTCAAGAATAGGAATTCTGTGCACCTTCTTTGGCTTGAGTGATTGTTTTTCTTGTCTTGGTGTTTCTCAGGGATATGTGAAGCTTTTCTTTACTCCTTACCCTCCAACAGTGGACAGTGCCATTTCCATGTTCCTCCTTCCCATGTTTCAGTGGCAGTCTTAGCTCTTTGAGGGGTATCCTTCAGATTCTTGGAGCCAAGCAGTTTGTCAGACTTGAAGTGAGGAAATATTTCTTTCTGATAAGGCATGAAACGAAGAACTGGGAAATGAGTAGTTGCCTACCATTATCCATGGTGCTTTTCTGTAAAATAATGAAATAAAACATGTAAATGTTCCCACGTTTGATGGCCCAAAATAAGGAATTAATTTTGTAGCCTTCCTTACAGAGTTCACGATTTCTGCTTCCTGGATCATTTTCCAAGTTGCCGCCTCTCTGGTTGTGTGGGTAAATATTGCACACACTTCGACCTCAGCTTGAAATAAATTCCCAAAGAGTGACTTGGGGTTTAAATGCTACTTTGTGTAAGCAGCCAGGGAGTGCTGGGATGCTGGGATGTGTGAGCTCACGCTCCGCTGGGCTCACTGGGAGCAGGTGACCGGGAGATGTGCTGATGCTGCCGTTTAACCGTGTCCAGTTTAAAGCCAAACAAAGCCAGGCCAACAATTCCCCCCGTGGCTGAAGTTTTCCCTTAGCTAATCACAGCAGTGCAGGAGCCTGATACAACGAGCAGAGCATTTGTTTTAAGTGTATAAATGCAGTTTAGACACTTTAGTTTTTTCACTGCTGTGGCCCTGGGAGAGGCGTTGCGGGATTGTTGCAGGAGGAGGTGGTGAGGGAAGGACCAAAAGGTTGGCAAGGGCAAAGCCATCAGGCACCCAAATAGTTTGCTATGATTTTACTGCCCTGGCAAATCTTTCTGGCTTTTATCTGTGTTAAGGGTGGGGGCAAAAAAACCCACTAAATTAAATAATAAATAAAATAATCTCTGACTTGGTCACTCAAGAAAAATCCAAAATGAAGTGCTAAAGCTCCTATTGAACTATGCTATCCAGTACCTCCCATTTAATCCCTGCAAAGCACCGAAACAAGTCCAGGTTTTTCAGACTCATGTAGGTGTTTATAAACCACTGCTTAATCCCATCCTGGTCCTTTTAATTTGGATTAAAGTTAGCATTGTGTTCTGAATATTTCTCTGAAATTGTCTTACAGTCAAAAGCAAGTTGGGAAGGAGGCCTTAGTTGCCAATGGGTAAAAGTTCTGTTTTCATTAATAGAAAACCCACAAAACAAAACAAAAACCACCAAAAAATCCCAAACCAGAACAGACAGACCCCAACACTTTACAGGAGCTGGTAACTGTTCCTCTCAGACAGATCTGGAAATAGTTTTCATTGTGATATTGCTTTTGTCCCAATTGAAGCTGCTGCTTTAGGGCACGAGGTAACCCAGAAGTCAGAGATCTCTCCCAGATGCTCCTCTGCAGTGAGATGGGTGGAAAAGCTGTTTGCTGCTGCTGAAGTACATCATGGCACCAGAGTAATCCATGATGCTTCCATATTATACGTATTGCATGTAGTGAGGATCAAAGTGCAGTAGGTTGAGTGATTAGCATGATTTTATGCACATATGTGATGAAAGTCGTGGTTCCTGCAAGGAATGAGCAGTGCTGAGGAGGGTGTCTGGGAACTCATCACCTTGTAGCAAGGCAAATGTGTCTTTGTGTGGAGATTTAATAGAAAAAATGTCTTGAAAAATGGAAAGCTTGATTTTTATCAAGATCTTGGATTAGGAAGCATAAACATTAGGGCATTGTGACTGAGTGACACAGGGAAGGGATGTGAGCTGGGTAAGGTCACGATCAGGCAGGAATCTTCTGTTCCTGGCTCCATGGTTTTCTCTTCCCTTTCCAGTTCAGGTGGTGCCTGGAAAGGCACTTTGCTGGTCAGAGTCACCTTGCTGTGCTGATAAAAGCCTGGGAAAAACCAAACTGGCAGAGAAGTGGAGAGTTAGGCTGTAGCAAAGTCTGGCATTGTCAGGATTTTAAGTAGGATGAGTATGAGAAGATAATTATATGGGTAACTCTTCTGGTATTATTCTTTCCTTTTGAAGTCTCATATGGTAACAACACTGCCACAAGGTTTAAACTCGTCTCTTATTTCAATGTTTTAAACTAAAATATGTGTGGTATTCCATATCCGTCAAATATCTGTATTTTTCCTTGCATTCAGAAAACAAAGGAAATGGGTGGATTGGTCTGGGGGAGAGGAATTAGGTGGAACTGCAAACTATTTGGGGAGATTGGGATTTTCCTAGAAACATCTCTAAGTCTGTGTAGAGCTGGTTTTCCTTGCTGAATTTGCTTATGGGGTTTCCAAGCTTTACTGAAAGTGGAAGTTGGTAGCTGAGGTGAATTACCTGACTGGGTAACCTGGTATTGGAGTGACCTGAGACTAAATTGAACTCAAAATTTCTAAATTCAAACCAAATGAATCTAATTTCTCAAAAGAAATGCTAACAAATATTGACCAGTTAATCAAGGATTCAAGTTTGTGTGGGATTTAAAATTAGCTTTCAGATTCTGAGCTATCTGAGCACGCTGATGTAAAAGGAGATGATCCCGAAAAGGGAACCCTTGTCATCAAAACGCTACTGAAATAGCAGCAAGAACTAATTGTAGCTGGAGAAGTACTTCCTGGCTTTTGATTTTTGGAAAGGGAAAATCTCGCTGCTAGAGCTGCTGTGCTGGAAAGGGGAGGGAATGTGATGGAGATTGCTGGTTCCTGTTCTGGCAACTGCATTGAAATGGATGCAAGTGCAGATAAGAGTCTGCAGTGTCAAGTAAGTGAAAATTGGAAGCTGGAGTGGGAGGTAGTTTCCTCCAGTTGCACGTGCGTGTTGTGATGGTTTTTTCAGACATCCCCTTGCTATTGGATAGAAAATACCTTTTGGATGTAGTGGATGTTGTGGGGGAGTTCCCATTATTTTTAAGAGTGTGGGTTTGTGAAGAAAGGGATATTTTGAGGTTAAGGACAGGAAATACTATCCAGGGGAATAAATTTCTGCTTTTGCCGGAAAATTATCTGAACGTGATTTTTGAGATTGCGTTGAAAATGTCATTTTGGGGTGTCACAGTTGCTGTCAGGAATCTGATTTGTAGCAACTGAGAACTCAGCTGCTCTCGAAATCTCTGGGGAACTGTGATGGTGACACATGAAATAATGTAAAATGCTAATTAATAAAATTCAAAAAAAAAAAAAGAACCAAACCCTCAAGCTGCAACTCTTAATTTCATGCTAAATGAGTTTTATTTAGCATGTCCAAATACTAATTGAGAAGAAGAAAAATCAAAATTGCAGCCAGTCCGTTCTGTTTGTGCCATGCACTTGGTGAGGGGGGGGAAATACAGCTTTATAGTCAAAATTTGTATCACACGTATGTAAAAGGATAAGTTCTTGTGTGCAGAGCAGTTCCTGGGCACAGTGAGTTTTCAGTGCACTGGTGGTAATGATCCTTGGCTTGGAAAGACTGAAAGCCTCAGTGTAGTTTTTTTTAGTGTTTTAGAAAACAAAGCTAAAATAATCCCTAAAATAATCCTGACCATATCAAATCTCTACTGCTCCCTGCCTGGGAATGATGTTGGAATGACTGAGAAACAGAAGCCTTCTGGTTAATGCTTTTCTCAAAAAATGTCCACAAAAAGAACTTGCAAAGAATTTTCAAACGTGGTCAGCTAAGCAAAAAAAAACACCATTGGGGGGTGTAAAACTTGTATGAGGTTTAGTTGGTTGTGGTCTAAATAATTCACCATTACATAATAAAAATGTTTATTCTCAGTCTGTGGTTGCCATCAAGAGATATTCGTGTAGTGTCTGTCCCTGGCAGGTTTCCTCTGATAAGGAATTTGGGATTTGCCACTTTCTTCCTCTCCAGGGAAACTCAGTTTATCTATTGTTACAAGCATTTTGCCATTTTCAGGGCACGTTTTGGATGAGCCAGAATTTTAAAGTCCTTTTTAAAATTATCTGATGGTTACAGCCTTTGGGTCTGAAGTTGGGCACAACTCGCCTAGTACCATATGTTTGCCTTTGACCACCAGTGTCAGCTCCTGGTGTCACCTTACTCCAGCAGAGCTGTTTTTGCAGGAGAATATTGTGATTTGAAAGCTGGCAGAGCTTTACTCCAGGAGTTTGGCTGAGCTTTTCTGCTCTCAGATTGCCACCAAGTACCTGAGCTACTCAGTTTATCATCCTCTGATTGCTGGTGCTGCCCATGGACAACACTTTTTTCACTCCAGGTGCTCTCCTTGGAGAAGCAAAACATGAGGTAAAATAGAGCTTATGGTAAAAAGCAGTTCACTACCAGTTTATTAAGGACAGGTGTGCCAGGAGAGGACTTTGTGGTGAAACATGGATGTCAAAATATGGGTTTTTTGAAAGGCAAGGTAGAATTGGCTGTTCCTGAGCAGGGCTTGTGTCATTGTACATATAATGGTGGCAATAACAGCAGAGTAGAGAGTAGAGTGTGGTGTCTGAAGTAACTAGTTGGGGGTGTTGTTTTTGTTTTGTTTTTCATGGGTAATCTAGCTGCCAGTGAGACTCTTGCTGATGCATCCTGGGATTACAACCTGCTGAAGGTCTCCTTTCACAGGTGATCCTGGGTCCTTCACTGAGTCTGTAAATATTCTGTGAACTCTTCAAAGATGCACCAGAATCACACAGAAACTTAAGTATGGGGTGCTTCACTTAATAAATAAATAAACTTAATAACTCCTTTAATAAAGAAGTTTCTTTTAAAGAGAGAGTATATCCTGAGTATATCACTCAGGATACACTCTCTCTTAAAGCAGTTGTTTTCCTTACACAAGTAAACTTTCCCTGTAACTGTGATGTTTTTTAGCTTAGTGTATATTACGTTTTTTAACAACACTTTATCTTAGAGTTTTTTAAAGCATATGAATTTTAGAAGATGAGTAGACTAATTATTAGTATTTTCTAATTCCTTAATTTGAAGAGCATTAGTCAATGTGTGGCCTCTTCCTTGAGGACTGAGCAATCAGCATACAGTAAACCACATGTAAATATTTAAAATATATTCAAAAATTGTAAATACATTTATGTCTCTCATTCTGGTGCTATAAATTAGATATATTAATGCAGAAACAATGTGGGTCTTGGTGGGTGTGCTGATGATGCTATAATTTAGTTTACTGGCTCTGAAACTGATGTAATATGAAGCTGGTGTTTGGGAAAATTATTTTATCATCATCAGATTTTGGGGAATTAGCCATCTGAGCCCTCACAGAACAGGCTATGCTCAGTCCTGCTTGTTGCCTTCCTGCCTTGCGATAGCACCTGTGATGTGCTGGAATTAATATTGTTTTGGCAGAGTCACTGCTTGTTGCCACAAAACTGCAGCAGTTGTTTTTGACAGTCTAGAACTTCAGTTCCTCTGAATGGAACAAAATTGCCCCCAAATCTTCAGGGGTTTGTGAGAATCATTGGACATTGCCACTTACACATGGATATGTTGATGTCTTTGGAGCAGTCTCTGATGTTCAAAGTACATGTGCTATGAGGGACTTCACTGTGTGTTTCCCAAGATAAAAACCTGCTTGTGTTGCAGTTTTTCTGAGGTGATGTCTGTGTGTCTGTCATGTTGAACTCAGATCAGGCTGAGAAATTACCAGCTCATTTCCAGGTCACCTTGAAACTCTCACCTTGGTAGTGGCAAGGTGGGAATATCCTGGTGAGTCTGAAAGTCAACAAGGAAATGGGAGTTTTGGTTATAGGTGTGTATTGGATGAGCAAGCTTTTCCCTTGAAAGGGGAGCTTCTCATTCTAATACACCTCATTAATCAAGTTCAGGCTAATTTAAATAGTTCAGTAATATGCCATTAAGGGGTGGAACATCTGGCATTGACTGCCACTGAGTTCAGTCGTGTGCCACTGTAGCTTTAGGAAAAAGAGTACCTGCTCCAGCCTGAGCCTGGTTACACAGGAGTTGGTTGTACTGCACATTTTCTTCTCTGTTCAGCTGTAGAATTGTTGGGTTGTTTCAACTGGTGAGTACCCTATTCAGATGCAGCCTGAATCTGTGTACTGTAGAATTAGTGTTTTGTGGCCCAAAGAAGGACTGATCTGCTTGCACATTGTGGAATTCACAATTTTCTGTCCAGTTTAGAGATCTACAGCCTGTGTGTTGATGTGTTGGATGGGGAGGAGTCAGGCCTGTATATTACCAGTCAGGGGAGGCTGTTAGAGTCATAGGGTAATTTTTGGGTTGGAAGTGACCTTTAAAAGTCATCTTGTTCCACACCCCTGCCGTGGGACACCTTCCACCATCCCAGGTTGGTCCAAGGTGTGTCTGGCTCTGTGGGCCCTGCAGTGGGCTGGCTGTGCACATTTGAGGGAAGAGCAGCAAAATCGCAGTACAGGTGATATCTTTCCTCTCTGTGTCCTTCCAGTTGTTTGTTGTTCAGAAATGTCTTTAAATAGTGAAGTTCAGGGACACTGTTCTTAGGTTGGTAGAAGGCACAGGCTTAGACAGTAATTCTGTCTAAGCTATTTTCAGATTTATCTTTTTGGCCTTTACATGGCAGCTCATGTTGTATAGAGGCATTTCCTTTTG
Organism: Lophotriccus pileatus; assembly: GCA_035583135.1. NCBI lineage: Eukaryota > Metazoa > Chordata > Aves > Passeriformes > Tyrannidae > Lophotriccus > Lophotriccus pileatus. Next base: position 2,676,179 of record JAWWES010000030.1, on the reverse strand, counting down.
GCTTGCTTATGAATTTGAAATGAAGTTGCTCCATAATTTCAGTGATAAGCTGTAACTTTGCATTAGGAATGTCACCATCTCCATAGGGTTAATTACTATGGATTGTTCTCAGTAAAAAAAACTGTAGCTCCCATATTTTCCTTCCAGACTTACCCTGCAACAGTGATCAGTCCATGAAAAGATGGTATTGCAGCCTCTGTGGTGGCTTGTGTTCCTGAAAACATTCCCTTGCCCCCCAGGAAGCACAGAATGCCAGACACTGGGTTCAGTCCAGGTAGTGTCAAATCAGTAACACCATAGTGAGACTGAAATAATGTGAGACATCGTGATCACTTGTGTGCAAGAGTGGGCAGAATGGTCCTGAGGGTGCTTTCATATATGTTGGGTGGGAGGAGGCAAGAAGAGTTTTGGTCCAGCACCTGCACATAAATCAGACTGTTGCAGTCCCTTGTGTGTGTGAGGGTGACACTGGAGCAAATGGTTATGAAAATAATTACATTAGAGATTAAAAGATACAGAGCATGGGGATTCTGGCATAATCATCCTAAATCATAACAAAGCAAAACTGGATCAATTATTGAGATATATACTGTGGAAAGGGAGTGGATGACTGACTGACTGACTGAGTGAATGGGTGTCTGCAGTGGTAATTCATGTAGCCTGCCTTCCTTTGACTCCATCCAGCCAAGCAAATGTCTGCTCTGATTTCTTCCAGGGCTGTTGATTAGTTTTGGCACGTGCAATGTAAAGAAAGTATGAAACCAAGAGCTGGAGGTGGGACCTGGGTTGAGTTCTAGTTGGTGAGGTAAATAAAAGGTATCTTCCACTTACCCTCCAAAAGGTCTTGGAGTGGTTATAGCACCTTTTTTGGATCTAAGTCAGAAACTGGAGTGAGCTGGAAGTGCACTTTGACTTGCCAGGAGGAAGAGCCAGTGATCTGAGGTCTGTGAGTCCTCCGGGAGCTCTGCAGTGGGTAAAGTTCATTTGTCTTTACGGGACACAGGACTGAGATCTGTGGTGTGATTTCTGCCTTCAGAAATCCTGGGTATAAATGCTTCAACAACAAACTTTTAAAATGCAGAGGGTATCAAGTGTAGGTTCTGCTTGTCTGGGTAACCTGTCTGACCTACTGCCTTGGTGATCTGCAATCATGGAGATATCCAGTGCAGTTTCAGATAACCACTTCAGCTTTTGGATTGTGACAGGTTTTGTTGGTGATGTTTTGGTGGATTTTTTGACTTGGTTTCTTTTTAGTGGACTTTATATCTTCCACTTCTTTTGCCAGCAGTAGGGCTGTTAATAACTCCTTCAATGAGACCCTTCTAAGTGGAGGGAAAATGTTGCTCCTTGTGAGCTAAATCACACCTTTCCAGCCTTTGCTCAAGGGTCCTGGGGATTTCTCTGGAGTACTTTTCCACGTTGCTCACCAGGGTGTTCAGCTTTGGTTGCCGCAGTCCCAGACGAGGCCTCAGTGCTGGGTTGGGAAGACTTAATTCTTTGTCTTTCCTTCAGCATTACTTTATGTGCAGTGCAAGCCAGCATAAGGCAGCACTGCCACCAGAAATAGCTTGTGTAAACAGCCAGCAGTTACTCTGGGAGCTGTCCTGGGGAAGCAGAGCCGTGTGAAAACTTCACATTCTCTGTGTTTGATACCAAGTCAATGCCCTGACAGAGTCTTGCAGTGACTGTCCCCCAGCCCCACCTGCCCCAGCTGCAGAGCCAGCAGCGCTTCCGTCCCCTTTACACCACCAGCAAATTCATTTTGCACTAATTTGTGAGGCGTGAGCTGTGGCATTTGAGGCTTGTTGTTTACAGCCTCGCTATATTTAACAGTGGTGGCTGGGAGGGTGATGGCACAGTTTGGAGGTGGAAGGGACTCTTCAGACAGTCCATGGCCTCACGTTTTGCTGCTTGGATTGCTCTGCACTAGCCAGGCTTCCAACCCCAGACAAGTGGAGTGGACAGTTCGAGCTGTAATTTCTCACTTTACTGTGCAGTGGGTCATTTGTTATAAATTGGTTTTCACAGCCTCTTGACAATGCTGAAGCAATCCAGAGGTAGGATGTTGAAAACAGGGAGGTAGAAAGGATATTGAGGTGCTGGAGCAGGTCCAGAGAAGAGCAGCAAGGCTGGTGAAGAGTCTCGAGCACACGTGTTGTGCGGAGAGGCTGAGGGAGCTGGGGTTGTTGAGCCTGGAGAAGAGGAGGCTCAGGGTGACCTCATCACTCTCTACAACTCCCTGACAGGAGGTTGTAGCCAGGTAGGGGTCATTCTCTTCTCCCAGGAACCAGCAGTAGGATAAGAGGGCACAGTCTCAAGCTATGCCGGGGGAGGTTTAGGTTGGATATGAGGAAGAAATTTTTTACAGAGAGAGTGATCAGACACTGGAATGGGCTGCCCAGGGAGGGGGGGGAGTCCCCATCCCTGGAGGTGTTCAAGGTGAGACTGGATGTGGCATCAGTGCCCTGGGCTGGGAACCACGGCGGGGTTGGGTCAAGGCTTGGGCTGGATGGTCCCGGAAGTCTTTTCCAACCCAGCTGATTCTATGATTCTGTGATATGAGCAAGTCTCTTAAGCAGCTTGTCTCAACCTTAGTTTCCATCAGCCAAGTGAATTCCTGAATCCTGAAATATCTGTCTGAATGGCAGGATAGGGACTCTCCATCATTTCTGGCAACACCATATTCCAGAACTGTAATCCAGCACTTGGAGCACAGAGTGCCTGGTGTGTGCTGGCCTGAAGTGTTTTAGGGTGGAAAAATTCAGTAAGTATCGATTCTTATGTTGATAAGGAACGAATTGGATGCTCTCAAACTGGGGCAATACATTGTCTGAAAACAATATACAAATTCAAAATATGATTTTGGCAGTTATTGTGTAAGAATTACAAGCTGGGTTTGGGGAGATGTGGCATAAATCAAACCTGCAGAGAGATGCACATACCAAATAGCAAATCTCCTGAGGGGCAAGTTGCCTTATTTCTGGGATTTATATCTAATTTGACCCTCTGTAGCAGCTAAGGAGTTGATATTTCACTCATCCCTGGTGAAGGCGGCTAATCTATAAACTAGTAACCATTTGGTTTTTGTGGCATGTGAAATCAGTTGATTTGGGTGTTTTTGGGGATGTGGAGGGGGGTGTTTGCACTATTTGAACATTTGTATGTGAAGAGATAAGCCCTGCTTACACTGCAGTGATGCTTGCACATGTTAAATAGGCTGTGCTGAACTGAGGTATCTTAGAGTTCAGTCTGTTTTATTTTGGGTGGAGTTGGGTGGGAAAGGCATAATAAATTGAAAAAATGAAATAAATAAATTGAACAACTCTTTGCAGTCAGAAAATATTAAACCAATCCTGTGGAGTAATACCTGTTTCCTAAACTTCTGGTTTTGGGTTTCACACCTGGATTTATCCTTATTCCCCTGATAGGATTATTTTTTTTTCTTAAATTCTTCAAAGGTTGGGGACAGGTAACAAAGCTGCCAGTTAAAAAATAGGGGTTTTTTTAGCTAATTAAATGTTCAGGTCTTGGTCAAACGTCAGCAGTTGGTTTTAAGTAGCTGATTTTCTGGCATGTTTGCGAACAATTTGTAACTAATAGTGCATGTGGCTGAACTCTAAAACGGTGTCTCTGCGTTTCTTTTGTGTGACTTTCCTACTAACCTGACTGATGAACGAACGTGCACTGAAGGAATTGGTAAATTGTCCACTGCCGATGGCAAAGCCTTCGCAGATCCCGAGGTTCTCCGGAGACTGACGTCCTCCGTCAGCTGCGCGCTGGACGAGGCGGCGGCTGCGCTGACACGGATGAGGGCCGAGAACAACCACAACACAGGACAAGTGGACAAGTATGTACTGATCCTCCCCCCTCTCCCCTCAATTTCCCAACTGTACTTTGTATTTTTTATTTCCAGCTCAGTTAATTTTAGGGTTAGAGCTTGGTAACGTGTCTGCTCCACGACTGGTAGAAGCAAAGGTGTTGAATCTGATGCTGTCCCATCAGGTTATTGGCTCTGTAGGGTGAGAGAAAAGTGCAAAAAAATGGCACTAACATGCTGCTCTTTCTGTGTACCAGACAGAAATTTCACAGAATATTCTGAGTTGGAAGGGACCCACAAGGATCATCAAGTCCAACTCTTAAGTGAAGAAGCTAACCCACAACCTTGGTGTTATTAGCACCATGCTCTGACCAACTGAGCTAATCTCAGGGTCAGACAGTTTATTTCTTTGTCAAAAAAGGGTTAAATTTTTAGCTGTAGAAGAGGAGGTGATTGCTTTTTGATTACTGCCTAAGCACACCTTGTTGGAAACTAGTAAACCTAAATTGTTGTGTTAGAAGTGGAAAGAGAACACTGCAGGAAAGAGGACACTCGCAGGGCAGTGATTTTTTTCCCCAGGATCTTGCTCAGGAACTTGGGGGAAAATGAAACTGTATTATGTGATAACTTTTAGAAACTGATAATGAGAAGAGCCTTTAACTCACACGATGACAGAACTGCAGGTTTGTTCTTTGTCACAAAGGTTTTCCTCCACCGTGGTAATTTCACAGCATCCCCAGGGCTCCTGAGGTGTTTTCTGCTCTTATAAGTGATGCAAATAGTTCTGAAACTGTTGGGACGGTGTGACTGCATATCCTGTTGAACTTTTATTGAACTTCAGACCTAGGATCAAAAATATGCCTTAGAGTATGATGGGGGACCCAGTGACAGGGAATACTGCCTTTGCCTTGAGCTTCACTGGTGAGATGTACTTTCAGGAATCCCAAGCTTGTGAGATGTTTGGGAAGGTCTGGACTAAGGACAGCTTGCCTTGGATTAGTATTAGGTCAGGGAGCATTTAAACAGGTTGGACATAGTCCAGTGGACAAGTTCATGGGACCTGATAGGATGCCCCTGTGAGGACTGAAAGAATAGTAGTCTTTGCTGTTAGACCCTTTTATTGGTACAGAAAAAGATGTAAAGGAGAGGTGACTTGGTTTGAAATAAATTGAAGCTCAGTTCACCTTTTCCAAGGTTGGTTTCGTGTCCTTCCTTAGCTCTCAGGGGAAACAGCAATTCTCTCCAGAGGTTAATGATGGTTAAAATCATGATTATAGACTTCTGAGCTGTTTGATGCCAAGGACTTGGGGTTTGTCCTGTCTTTTCCTTCTAAATTTCAGCTTGTAATTACCTCCTACAGATTTATTCTTTTTGAGGGCAAGTTAGTAGTGTTCCACGTAGGATTTGTGTTGTTACTGCTGTTTAAAAAAACATGAACTTCAATTGCCTTATTTCATCTGTCTGAAAACTTCCTTTATGTGCTTTTACTAGTGCATGAAAAGAAACACAGTAAACTTCTGTAAGGCTCCATCCTTTCTTCCTCTAAGGTGTCATTAGGTAATGTAAGGCTTTCTTATGAAAACTGGTGTTTTCAAGTAAAAAAAAAAACGGTTTGGGCTAGTGCAGGGAAGGAAATTGTCCCACAACAGGAGGGATGAGGGTCAGACATTTGTCTGGTAGCAATATTCATATTATTGGTCTCTTTGATACTTGGCTGCTTGATTTTTGGCTTTGTCTGTACGAGGCATTTGCCTTGGCTTCTCTAGTCAGCACTTTGTCATGTGTGTCTGGCATGCCCTGAAGTGGGAGTAGCATCAGAGGGGTTTGATCCTGTCCCTTGCAAACACCGCAAGTGACCTCTCTTCATCTGCTCTGCATGAGAGCATATATGAGGACAAGAGCTGATTTAGGCATAAGAAAGTCTTTATCTCCATTTCACCTGTGGAAATAATGTGTTTGTGTATATATATATGTATATATATATACTTTATTTTAAAAATATATATCTGTAAGGTGTATTTTTGAGTCATGCTTAGTACTAATGTCATAAGTTTTTACCTAAAGGCTTCCTCCTTGCCTAGGGAAGCTGCCCAGCTATTGCAGGTGTGTTTTGAGCTGACTGTGTGGTAACTGCTTTTCCAGTCGCAGTCTGGCAGAGGCATGTTCCGATGGGGATGTCAACGCTGTCCGGAAGCTGCTGGATGAAGGACGAAGCGTAAATGAACACACTGAAGAAGGGGAGAGTCTCCTTTGCTTGGCCTGTTCAGCAGGATATTATGAATTGGCACAAGTAAGTAACAAATGGAATCGGAACTAAACCTTTGTCTGAGTAGGCAAACATGGTAATTATTCTGGTTATTGTAATTTTTTATTATTTAGAATACAGGTCAACATGGTTTATTATGGAGTTCCAGTTATTACTTTTTTTTAATGGAAAATGCAGCCTTTAGGTTGAAGGGACTTGTGTGAGGAATGAATCTTATGTTTTATGATGCATCTACTTATCTGGCATTGTTCTAGATGCAGTTCAGCTGTTCTGGCAAGCAAGAGGATCTAAAATAGCAGCAAACCCAAATACTACACTTGATTCCCTTCTCAAAACTCATGTGTCAGTCACACAATCCTTTTTTTTAATCACATTTTTATCAACACTGTATTAATTTTAGGTTAATTTTGAGTCTACATTGCTTCTTATTTAAGGGCAGAATTTGTGCTGCCTTGAAGATGTTCAGGTGATAGTTCTCAGAAAGTGAGAACTCAGAAAGCTTTGTGTTTTGGTGCCAGATCAGAAGACAGGGAGAGAACCGTTCACCTCTGAGCTTGACCCGTGGTGCTCTGGTCATTAATGCAAGTGACAGTTCCTGTGCTGTCACTCTGGTCAGGGAGTTGCCCTGTGACAACTAAAAGCTGAAGGTTGGTGTCACAGTTTACTGATGGAAGTGAACTCTCTCCCAGGTGCTGCTGGCAATGCACGCCAACGTCGAGGATCGAGGGAATAAGGGCGACATCACTCCCTTGATGGCAGCTGCCAGCGGGGGCTACGTGGATATTGTTAAACTCCTCCTTGTCCACTGTGCAGATGTCAATGCACAGTCCTCCACAGGTAACTGGGCCATTAGTAAGACTGTTATCTTAAGCCCTGGTTTTGTCTGACACTTTCATTCACAAGAAAACATGTCAGAAACATAAGAATAGGCCAGATCCACAGTGGACATGTTTAGGGTCTTAACTAGCCATTATTGAAGATGATTTTTAGCATAAACTCCAATGGAAAGCAGTGAAAACCACTGTGGTGTTAGATAACCAGAAAAATACATGAAATTTAGCTTTTCTCATTGATACAATCCAAAATTACCCAGTAAGACTCATCCAGTCAAGGCCAGTTATTTCTGCCTGGTGCTTTTTACCAACAAGAAGTTACAGTTCTTTGAGCATTGAATGTTCTCTGCATTGCTGGTGCTTGATCACAGCTTAACTAACCTTGCTGAGAGCATTAACCTGCAGCTGGATTGTGGTAATATTAAGACAGAATTTAACCAGCATTTTAAATAATGGTGTGATGGAAAGGGCTCTCATGCCAAGTCCTTCTCTGCAGGGAACACGGCTCTCACGTACGCCTGTGCCGGGGGCTTTGTGGACATAGTGAAGGTGCTACTGAAAGCTGGTGCTAACATAGAAGACCACAATGAGAATGGACACACCCCGCTGATGGAAGCAGCCAGTGCAGGGCATGTCGAGGTTGCAAGAGTATTGCTGGAATATGGTGCAGGAATCAACACTCACTCCAACGAGTTCAAAGAAAGTGCACTTACACTCGCATGCTATAAAGGTATTGTCTCTTGCCTTGTTTCGTGGTTTTGTTTGAATTTATTTGCTAGGAGTCATCTAACTAAAGCTTCCAGCCATACTTGGAATATTTTCTTGAGAGTTTTGGAGTACTGGGTTTCGGTTTTAAACTCCATGTAATGAGTAACTCATCCATGGTGATGTGTTGCGAAGTCTGTGCTTGTGTCCCCACGTGATGGACGTGTGTTTGACATGTTGCAGATGAAAACTTTTAACTGGCTGTGTCCAAACTGGTGCTTTGACACACTGCCACTCCCCCTTCCCCCACTACCACATTCCCTGTTTTATTCACATTCCCCTCACCAACAGCCTGTGAATTCTGAAAGCATCTCTGTTGGTTCTTCATAAAATGTGAAATTGAAATGAGTGATCCTCATTAGAAATACCTAAAGGGGTGAAAATGCCACCAGTATTACTGGTTTCTTTTCCTTCAGTGTAATTTTGGAGGATGTCTGTGAATTCTTATGGGTTATGAACTCTTAAGGGACTTGTGACTTAACTTATTTTGCTATTTAAGGCTTCTATAAATAGTAAGAGTGAAGTGGTAATCCAGTGTGCTTCCAAGGTTTATTTTCCAACAATTGCTTTTGTATAAATAGAAACTCTAAGGATGTGGATTATTATCATAGTAACTTTAGGCTTTGCCTTTGTGATTAGAATTGGAGGACACGTACTATGAATAACCCAAGTGCAAACTTGCACCTGGATTTGTCATGGCTTTCCTGCAGCATATGGTGGTTCTTTACAGGGAAATTCCAGTGATAACACTCCTGGATGTGTCAGAGCATCATTCTTGTTTCTTGTGACCTAAAGCTTAATAGATGGAATGTAAATGTTCATTGACTAGAGATATCCTGTGGTATATATCTTGGGCAAGATAATTGAACTACCTTGTTTTTCTATCAGTTTATGGAAGGCTAAGTCTTGCCTTGGAGGAGGATGCTCATTGAGGTGATAAAAATTTGTAAGGGGCAAAGCCTAAAGTGACATAAGTTGTAACAGAGTTGAAAAAAAGTTTTGGTAAAGTTCAGCAGAAGCTTTTAAAAACACTGCCAGCTGAGCGGTATTTTTGGGAAAGGCTGTTTGAAGTTTACCAGTTACAATGCGTAAAGATTGTAATAGCCAACTATGAAAATCTGAATTACTTCATTCAGTGCATTGTCTGTACTACTAAAAGCTGATAATGTGAAATGCTCATTTATTTTGATGTGTTTCATTTGAAGGCCATTTAGATATGGTTCGTTTTTTGCTTGAAGCTGGAGCTGATCAGGAACACAAAACAGACGAGATGCACACGGCGCTGATGGAGGCCTGCATGGTAAATACCTGTGTTTGTACTGCTCCCTCCTCTGGGAGAGAGGAATGCACGAGGTGATAGAGTAAAGTGAGCCTTTGCTAACAGTTGGAGGCTGCAAGGGAAGGGTGTGTGTTGTTATTGGAAGGAAGCCTTTACTGTAGCTCCCACAGCTTCTCAGTCTAACTGCTCACAAGGAAAAAATATTGTCATTTTGGGGAGGGGTAATGTGGGGTTTTTTTAATGCTCCCTCTGTGAAGTGTTAAGAGTGATTAATCTGCAGTGCAGTGAAATAGTAGGTTGAGCCCAAGTCACTGATTGTTTTTTAAAGCATAAGTGTTACATTCCCACCTTTGTCTTTTTAAATAAGGTGTCTCAGAGTATCATGGAATGAGCCTTCCAGAAGTGCACTGAGCTGGATGATTCATGTCTTACACTTGTTCTTTCACCACTGCAGGAAGTGTTTTGCATGAAGAGATGACTTGCTTTCTTCTAGGTTTCTGTAAATGGAGTTGTGAGGTTTTTCTTTTTACCTATAGTTTTATTGTCAAAAGTAATTCAGTTCTTGGCCAACTCATAATTGCAAAGCACCCATTGAGTAAAAAATTCCCAATCCAAGAGCATTATCTTCATAAAGAGTGTACTGTTGTGTCAGAGCATGTCTGCAACCATTTGTGCCCAGACCTTGCGTGACCTTTTGTCTGCTCTTCAAGCTGGGGAACTTCTTTGAAGGAAGAACAAGGACCTTGTTTCCATAGGAAGCACAGCGAAGAGGGGGAAACGGAATTTGCTCCCAGGAGCCTGTAATCCTTGAAAGACAGGCTGCAGTGTTCTTCCAGGCTCTCTAGAGCTGGAGGATCAAGTGTTCTTTCAGTGCAGTTGGGAGGTGATGATGCAAGAGACCAAGGTCAGATTATTACATGGTGCCCTGTGTCCAAGTCTTCCCATAGTGAGCTGGTAATAGTATCCCTGAATAGTCTTCCCCGCAGCAGAGCCTGGTGCCAAAAAGGAATTCAGGAGGACACAGTTGCAGTGGGTGTGTGCTGTCACCTAAAGGAGATTGCAGCATGACTACAGACTAAAGGTTTAATCAGTCCACTGTTCTGCTTAGGTTGGGATTTTTGTTGCCCTTTTTTTCCCTTTCCTGGTGAAACAGTCAGAGCACTGGCTTGACTTGCAGGCCTCGCTTGGGGAAGACAGCTGTGAGGTTTGCCTGCATGTTTTTAGCTCTTAGGTGTTTCAGACTAGTTGGTCTGACATTACAGACTGTATATTGACCTTTAAAAGCAACAGAGAGGAAACTGAGCCTTTGAAGTCCCAGCTCAATAACAAGGAATCTGTTCCTTGTTATCATTTGTCTGTACCCTTGCAGAAGGGAAAAAATCCACCAAGTTGTTGTGGCTGTTCCCAGCCTTCACCTCTTTCCATCTAATGAATGTGGCAGGTACAGGACACTGAGGGTTCTGGTCTCTGATCACCAGTCCTGTGAGAAGTGCCTCAGAGCTGTGGTATGTTTGGGTCAGGACAGTGCCACGCTCAGGGTAATGCCTGTCATGAGGTGACTGTTGGCTCTTAGCCAGATTCTCTGACAACAGCAGCCTGTCTTTAATGTGCAGCCTTGATTGTTGTCAATCTCAGGTTATGTATGACCTGATTCATGGTGAACTTAAGTACTGATGGGAGGTGCATATTTGATGTCCCTCTTGCCCTCTTTTCTGTAGCTCTGTGTTACCTGTTTGAGTTACCTGTTTGAGACAGTTCAGAACGATAAACCAATTTGAAGTTGCTGCTCTTAATGCAGAAGAAATTCTTTAGTTTTGGGAATTAGTGGAATTCTGAGCTTTATAATTTTTTTTTTTTGTCTGTAGAAGCCATGAATCAACTCCAGAGAAAAAGAAAATCTTTTTTTCTGGTGCTTGTTTTGAGGTTTAGTCATGGAGTGGGTTTATTATTTATGGTGCTTGTTTGCTGTCTCTATTACTGTTGTGTTCCAGGGGTTGTGCTGGGCATTTAAGAAAGTCTTATCCTGTAATTTTTAAGAAAGAAAAAAAACCCCAACATATATCTAGCTCTTTTTCCTCATGCATTTAAACCTCATTTAGATGTAGGTGGAAACCTAAGCGTCAGTTAAATCCAAGTATTACAGTAACTGTCACAGTTGAACCAAAATAAGTAAAAGATTCTGTCTTTTTAGGATCATTTCCAGATGTAGTATGGTTGTGTTTTGAACTGCAGCATCAGTGACTCCCCTGATGCCTGACCCCTGCGTCCCCCTTTGCCTTGCAGGACGGACACGTGGAGGTGGCCCGTTTGCTGTTGGACAGCGGTGCCCAGGTGAACATGCCTGCGGATTCCTTCGAGTCCCCGCTCACTCTGGCTGCCTGCGGTGGGCACGTGGAGTTGGCAGCTCTTCTGATCGAGCGGGGAGCCAACCTGGAGGAGGTCAATGATGAAGGTTACACACCTCTGATGGAGGCTGCCCGCGAAGGCCACGAGGAGATGGTGGCCTTGCTGCTGGCACAAGGTGAGATTCCGCTGGGAAGGACACAGTGTGATCCTCTGCCATCAGATTGCTCTGATGTCACTGCTTGCTGCTGTCCCAGAACTAGGCCCCCCAAACTTTGGGAGGATGAGCATTCACCTGCCCACCCTGTGTCTAGCCAGGTCACTAAGGTTTTGGCTTGCTTTGTTTTGTTTCCCAGGGGCAAATATAAATGCACAGACAGAAGAAACGCAGGAAACAGCCCTTACCCTGGCGTGCTGTGGAGGCTTCTCTGAAGTCGCTGACTTCCTTATTAAGGCAGGAGCTGATATAGAACTTGGCTGCTCAACACCTTTGATGGAAGCTGCTCAAGAAGGTCATCTTGAATTGGTGAAATACTTGCTGGCAGCAGGTATGTGTTCAGTACAAGTGCTCAAGCTCACAGAGGTCATAGACTTGATATTCTGTGTGATTTAGAAGCTACCTGTTGTAGCAGAAAACTGTATTTCAGACACCTTAGCAAGAAGGAGAAAGCATATGTTGCACCTCAGTATTGTTTGATATTTTTAACAGAGGAAAGTGCCTCCTGGAGCACTGGATCCTGCTCCATATCTAGAAAGTATCCACAATCATTAGGAACATTGTTTCCAGCTATTTGCATTTAGGCCAGAATTTTAATACAGATAATGCTTGGGTTTACATCCTACTCCAGCTCTGACTGAACCTGGCTATCTCATTCATCGCCCTGAATAACCAGTTCTTTAGGAATTGTGCCCTGGGAAGTAGTGTGCAAGACAGATCCTGGAACGGGCTGAATTTCTGTGATGAGTGAGTCTTACTGCTACATTATACAGCAGTAAATTAAATCTTGCTGGAGTTGGGGCCAAGTGATGCTTCAGTGTTCACCTGTCAGTTTAAAGTTGGTGAAGTCTGAAGTGTTCTGCTTAAAATAATAAATAAGAAAGGACCTTTATTTTGGAAATCTTCCTTGTTGTGGAAAGGGGTTAGTTTGTGTGCTCTTTCCTAAGAATAAGCATAAAATTATCTGGATTTGTAACTCTAGAAAGTGAAGCTCCCTGCTCAGCGAGGGACAGTAACAACTGTGCCGCTTTGTGCAGTGACACCAGCATGTGACCACCTGTCACCAGCTCCCTTGGAACGCTCCCTGCTCGCACTTCACTGCTGATAGTGTAGAAAGTTAATTGAGGAGCCTTGTTTTGGCATCAGGGAGTCTCTAAATATACCTCACACCTTGAAAATAAGGAGTTGGCTAATCGGGTTGGCATTTCTTTTTTTGACAATAATGTGTTATGTGTCATTTGTAGTTTTCTCAGAGCTGGGGGATAGGAAGCCAGACAGATTTTTTCAAGAGAACGGTTTTAAAGCAAGTGATTTTTAAAGAGCAGGGAAGAAGGGGACTTTGTAGGAGTGTATGGTCTTGTTGTATTAATACTAATTCAGTGACATGCATTTTGTCTGGTTTCCCTTGGCATACAGCTCTGGGTCAAATGGATAGTCTAGACAACTGTCTGGATTCACTTTTATTTGCTGTAACAACTGAAATCCTTCTTGGTGTAGAGGGACTGTAGGAATAATTGAGCATATAGGTTTAAGTGTTTAGATTGTCAGTCATGCTCTTTCCAAGCCTTGGCTTATCCCCTCTCCTCAGAGTATTTTTACTACGAGAGTGGTTTTTACCATGAGAACAGTACCCTTGGACTGTGGAGGCTGTTGGTCAGCAGGACGTAGCTGTTCTCAAGAGATTTTTGTGTTATATCCAGTATGAAACACTTGCTAAGGACATGTCCAGTAAGAAACCAATGTTGTGTTTGTAGGAGCTAATGTTCACGCCACCACCGCGACGGGAGACACAGCTCTGACCTACGCCTGTGAGAATGGACACACAGATGTGGCAGATGTGCTGCTTCAGGCTGGTGCTGATCTGGTAAGGCCCCTGCCGTGTTTTGGGGGGAAAGTGCTTTGGTTTCAAACTGTATGGCAAGCTCTGGGTGCTTAAAGAGCAGGGGGACACTTTTAGCAATTAAGATTCACGTAGGGGTGTGAAAAGAGGCATGAAAGCAGCTTTTTTTGAAGCCTGCATCTTCTATTTGGTCTAAAAAATAAAAGTTCTTAGGGGTGATCTCTCATCCATTAGTGAAGAGCTTTAGCTGTAGCTTACACATGTGACAGCTGTTTATCTTCATTCCAGTATAATCCAGAAGTTAAACTGTTTAGCAGGATATGCTTCTGTGTTGCCAGTAGTCATTATGCTATTTTATTGTACCCAGACCCCTGTGGATTAGACTTTACCTGTTCCACTGCTCTGAGTTTAAAATGTTTTAGTATTAGGAACTACTGTTTCTCCATGTCACTCTGAACACTGTTAGTTTGCAGACTACAACACAAAACCCCAAATGAAGCAATGCCTTTGAAATGAGCAGCACAATCTGATCTCTTTTATTCTAACTCGTGGGTTTAGCACATTGCTTTCCCTGTGTTTATTTTCTTTGATGTAATCTAAGTTGTTTGCTTAATTGTTTTTTTTCATATCATGTAGCAGGAGACCCAAAACTGCCTCTTCACCAGCTACATTTGAGTTTTAATCAGTAAAAAGCGATTGATACATTAGTCTTCCAAAGGAGTTTAGGAGCCTTATGTCAAACAGGGCTTAAGCAGGGAGGATTGTTCCTTTGGTTGCCTTTTGTTTTCCTCCCACTGTTCTCCTTTCCCCTCCCCCCCACACACTCACTGCTTCTGTGTTTTATTTTGTCTGGGCAGTGGGTTGGGGTTTTGGTTGGATATTTTGGGATTTTTAGTTCCTTTTGAAAAAACAAGAATGGCAGAGCAGTTTATCATTGAACCTGAAAAACCTAATGAAGATACTTAAATTTCATTCTTCAGTGAAGTTTTTAAAGTTTATATTTACAAATATGAATAAATTAGTACTGTAATTGGGAATAATATTTCAACTCTTCTTTGGTTTATACTTTTTTCAGGCCTTACTAATTATTCTGCAGTAATGTTCTGCTTTATCTGTTCTTATCAGGGAGAAAGGTTGTGTTAATGGGGGAGGGATATGTATTTGTGGGATTTTTGGCTCACGTGCTGCACTTTGCTCAATTCAGTGTTGGGTACTGAGCATCAGCCACTTTAGTAGAGGCAGAATTGGTTTTGGTGGGTTTATTGGGTATTAAAAAAAAAAAAAAAATTGAAGTTCTTGGTTGTATAAAGGTATAACCTGTGGAGTATCTCACTGGGGGGAGCAAAGCCTCAAACGAATAAAAGAAAAGGAAAACAAAAGGCTGTGCATAAACTTTTAAAAACATGCAAGAGTTGCTGCTTAAATATTGCTTCAAATTCTTGGAGTTGTCATTTTTCCCCTCCCATCACTAAGGTGGGCAGTGCTTGTGGCCATCAGCACTGGGCTCTGATCAGTATTGCTGAGGATGATCTCGGGCCTGCCTCAAGTGAAGCTTTATTTTACTGCATTTTCTTGTACTGCCAATCAAAATGTGGAGCAGGCAAGGAAAACAGAGTAAGGCAGGAAAGGAAAATTGCTTTGAAAGGAAGACCTGCCACGTAAATCTGTCAGTTCTGAGTTCTGATTGTAAGAAAACGGGGGGAAAAGCCTGTGAAATGGTACATGAGATGCCTCAGGTTTGAAACAGTTTCTGTTCAAACCCTTGTGTTGCTTTGCTTTATTTGAAGTTGGGAGATGTTTTGAGTAGATTTGTTATCTTTTCATGGGGTGAGGAAAGGTTCTGAAGGGTGTTGCTTTACTGCTGGGTATGAAAAGGCTGCTTTGGCAGTACCTTGGGAGATTATTCCTTTAGATTTCAGTTTTTGTTTAAATGAGTTTAGATGGTTCCACCAAGTTGTCCCAGGAAGTTGGGAATCAAATGAAGATCTGGAAGTACATCTCCAGTTGCTTTTCTTCCTTTCCTTTTTCATCCTGCAACTTCCATCCTTTCTGGGATTGCTTTCACTGTTGTTTCATTGGAAACTTTCGTTATCCCTGAGGTTCAGACATGCAACATCTTACCCTTTTTGAGGAAAGTGCTGGTTAAGTCTTAAACAGTAAAACAAAACAGGGCTGAGGGCTGTTCTCTGATTGCAATGACAAGTGGCACCCATGGATTCTAGATTGAGGAGAGGAAGTTGATCTTTCTTTTCCAAATACTCTCAAGCTAAAGGAACAGTAAACACTGAATGTCAAGATCTGTTGTGATCAATTCTCCCATTTCTTCCCAATTCAGAGCCTTTGTTCTGTATTTGAAAAGTGTGTAATGTATTTCAAGACCTCAGATCTTTCTTGGCTTTTCAGGGGTTTCTCTTCAGTTGTGAGGAGGTCAGGACTGAGAGGGATTTGAGGTACTGGCTCTGAGCCTTCAGGTGTGAGAGGAGCCTCTTGGGTGTGCTGGGTTATCCAAATGGGCAAAGGGCAGGAGGTGTTTCTGTCAGGGGGTTTCCTGTATCATGTAGTTGAAAACTGGTGTCTTCCAGTTGTGCTGAAGTTACCCAGCTCACACTCCTCAGCTGAGTCCTGCATGTGCTTCTGCTCAGTTGAGGTTTCTCAATCTAAAATAGAACCTTGAGCTAAAGTTTGAGCATGTTCTATAATGAGGGTGGTGAGCCCTGGCACAGGTTGCCCAGAGAAGCTGTGGCTGCCCCATCCCTGGAAGTGTCCAAGGCCAGGT
>JAWWES010000030.1:2592902-2659943 GCA_035583135.1 Lophotriccus pileatus | reverse complement strand
CTGGAAGTGTCCAAGGCCAGGTTGGACAGGGCTTGGAGCAACCTGGGCTGGTGGAAGGTGTCCCTGCCTGTGGCAGGAGGGTCATAACTGAAGGTTCTGTCCAGCCCAAACCATTCCATGATCACTTCATGATTCAGAGTTTTGTCTGAAGGGGGAGGGATCATCACCACCACGTCTTAGCACAAAGCAGGTGTTGTTCTGGGAAGTGGAGATGGAACTATTGCTTTTCAGGGACTGGTCCTCTGGCCTAGATATCAAATATGTAATTCAGTTCAGGCACCAGTGAAGCCCTTGAGAGCTCTGTTAGATTCATGAAGCGATGTGGCTTTGTAAGAACCAGGAGAAGTCAAAGAAATTGATGGCTGGGATGAACTTTCTTCAGTTTGTGGTTAATTTTTCTGTAAAGCTCTGGAGTGACATGTTGTACTAGAAATGAGCAGTGTCAGAGTGCTCATCTGTGGCTGTCTGCTGTGGTACTTTGAATTTATGTCTCCTTGTGACTATTTGTTCCTGAACCCTGCTTTGATAACAATTCTTGAGTGCTTTTCTCATGCCCTTCTTTTAGGGATCTTTTCCATGTCCTTACAAAGTTGTCCTGTCAAAATCTGTAGCAAAACTAGCTGGCAGGCCCACACCTTTCCTTGTTAATATATGCATTTTGAAATGAGCTTGCTTTTGCCAAGTATATGAATGACTTAATCTGAGGCACAGCTGAAGCCTTCAGCCTGTGATCCCATCTGTGCCGTAGTTGCATTCTAGTTCCTCCATCCTCTTCAGGATTAGGGATTTCCAGGGTCTCAGCTTGAGCTCCTGCCACTGGACCAGTGTAGATTTTATTTATTTGCAAACTTTATGGGGGACAGAACACCTACTTTAGGTTTTGTGATTAATGGGAGTAAAATTTTGGAGATGGGAACTCTGAAATATGAATCAATAAAAACATTTTTGAAAGCGGTCGTGCGGTTTAATATCTTCAGGGGAAAAAAAAAAACAGTAACCAGCTCTTGAGTAATACATTTATTTACTTGTGTGGCAAGGATTGTCTAATCTCAAAGGTGAGAGGATAGATTTTGCTAAAGGAGTTCCCTTTTTTGTTTCTTTTTTGTCTTTCCTAGCAGTCATCTTCATCTCAAAGGTTCTATAAGACATGCAAGGTACATGTATGTTCCCACAAGAACTGGGTTAAGGACTGTAAAGCTCACAGAGAGTATTGTTGATATTTAATGGGAGGTGATGTCCTGCTTTTAAGCTATCTACCTTCCAGTAAACTAAAAGGACCTGTTTGGATTCCTGTTCCCTTGTGATGTAGAATCACATCCAGATGAAAGGAGATTCTGGTCTCCTTGTTGAAGGTGACACTGCTCTTGATAAAGTGATTGCATCTTTTTCAGTGAAAGCAAAAGAGAGATTGTTCTGTTTTGGACAGCGAGGAGATCCCAAATTTTCCCAGCTGGGCCATACATAAAAGATCTTTAAATTGGGATTTTCTAATCTGGGCTTGCAGCTGTACATGAGGTTCAGCTGCACAGGAGAGTTGATCCTAGTGATGGAGTTCACCTTTCTACTGCAGGATATCTGGGAGCTTTTATGCTGAAATAGAGACATGGAAGAAAACCCATGAGGACAGCTTCATCTTTGCATTTTTCTCATTTAACACTGTCAGGCTCTCCCCAAAGCTTTTAAATACATGTTATAATTCCACGTGTGACTTTCTTTAAAAGACTAAGACTGGCTACCTGGCTTCCACGTAACTCTAGCAGCAAAAAAACCTGAAACACTTCAAACTGCCTCTTAATTCTTCTCCTACGATACAATGTTTTTACAGGCAGGTTTCTGTCATGGCAGGGACCATTGTTTGGCCTTCAGCTGATGGCATCCCTCACACTAATGTGGCTCCTGAATTAGGAGCTCACTGCCCTTGATGTGTGTGACACTGTGGGTTGGATGCCCTGTGCATGAGGCACCACTTAAACACCTACAGGAGCAGGCAGTGCTGCGTGGGTTTGAATGAAACCACACTCTGGAGGCTGTGTTACCATTACACTGAGGGATCCAAGGAGCTCTTGTGTTTTTTGAACTGATTCCTGAACCATCAGGGAAACTCAGGGATTTCGGGGCTTTATAGACTTGGGCCTTAGTGTTCTACAGATAAGCAAAAGGTGGTAGGGGCATGTGAAGCTCATTTTTGTAGTCAGCACCTTTTGGGTGTTGTGTTGCAGTGTCTGGATGGTGCAGAGTACAATGAAATCCTTTCTTTTGCCAGTAGTGAACAAAAAATCCTCTTGTCTTTAACAAGATGGTGTGTCTGAGCTTTGTGCTCTCTCTGGGAACTCAAATGGCTCGTGGAAGGGTCTGAGCTAGTGAGGGCTGCATTGCTCAGTCTTTGCATTGTTCTTGCTTGCCTAATTCCACAAAACAGTTTTCAGCTGGTGGATCTGATCCCATTAAATTCCCATTCCAGGTCTGCATGACCAGTTTGTTTCTAGAACAAGAGTCATGAGTTTTCCTTTTTCCTCCTGCAGGACAAGCAAGAGGACTTACAGATTTATTTCGGAGGGCCTAGAGCCAGGCAAGCCTCAGGTGAGGTTCGCCTTTGATGCTTGTAAGCTGCAGCCTCAGGTGACAGGCTAGGGAGAGGAATGGCTTCAGGGCACCTCAGTCTCTTCCAAAATACACAGACTCACTATGCAGACTAGACATGGCATCCTTGTCCTGCATTTCCCCCTTTGTTGGGTTTTCCAAAACTGTGTTTTTAAAAAGGAGGATCTCAGTCTTCCCAAATGCAGCAGGTTATCTCACTGAGTCTGTTAGCATAAGCAGCCATCATAAACCTGCTCGTTTCCTCCAAGGTCTTCCTTTTTTAGGTGTTTACTTTAAACTCAAGGCCTGGTTGAGTTTTTAGGTGCCTCTGAAATACTGGATTGTCACACATCTCAGGGAGGTTATTTGGGACAGTTACGTTGGTGACTGCTGGAATAGGAGTTCAGTCTTGAAAATTAGCAAAGTGTTAGGGACTGTATTACTTGGCTGTTGTTTTGCATCAAAAGCTTTCTCTAGATTGTTTTGCTTAGAATAATACTGAGATTTCTGTTAAACATTGGCTGTCGTCACGGGTGAGGGAGGAGGCTTCTTTGAAAAGTTGGATCTTCACTTTGAAAATGCAGATTTTGTTCCTGAACTTTTAAATAATGTATGACATTGGAGACAAGCTCAAACTGTGCTAGTGAGTAATACAGCTGTGAATATTTGTGAACCAAGGAGAAGAATGGTGTGTGGGGAAAGCCTTTGTGTTATCCTGATCCTGGAATTCCTAAACCCAGAGAACTGAAAGTCAAGAATTAAAAAATACAAATCATTGTTATAAGATCCTCTTGATGGTTCTGCTTCTGCTCTGCTCTTGGGAATATCAGTTTGTCCTGGAGGTATTTATTTGTCTACAAGGAGGATAATTATTGCTGACTGGAATGTCGGCTCCTCTTGAGTGCCAATGGAAAAGGGGCAGACCATGTAAAATCCTGCCTCATTTGGGTAACACCCTCATTTTCCTGTTCCTGTCTGTTACCCAAACCCACCAAAAATTCTTCTTGGATGTTCTCTCTATTCCAGCAGCACCAGCAGGAGAGCACATCACCGGGGGGGTCTGGGAATGGCTTCCCAAGGCTGGCAGAGGTGTTCTCCTTTTTTCCTCTTCCTCTTAGTGCTTCATTTCTTAGGGTTGGAGCAGTGACAAGAGGAAGGATACTGTGGTGAATCCTATAGAGCAGAGAGCCAGGGGAATTGTCTTTGGAGACTATTTGTTTTGTTCTTATAAAATAAGCATTTGCATATACTTCATATGAATACAAGGAAGAAGCATATTGGGAAGGTGATGGAGGATGCTTTTGCACAGCTTTTGTGTTTTCTGCCCTGATTTTGATTGTCCACTGAAGCTAAAAAAGATACAGATACATAGGTATCTAAAAAGAGATAGATATATATATAATCTTTGAAATTCACAATTATTCCAGGTAAAAGACAGGATGTGAGTAGACAAAGGCAGTGCACTGGCTCAGTTTCTTATTTTGGTGTGTTTTAGATGTCTTCCCTTAAAGCTTGAGTTTATGCTCTCTACTAGCACTTATTAGGGCTAAAGAGAGTGCTGGAGTCAGAGAATTAATTTCATCTTAAAATAAAATACGCCTTTCTGTCTTCCAATGTGAAAAATACCATCAAAGTGCCATAAGTTCTGAAGATCTACAGCAGGTGGGCACCCAAATGGTTTGGTTTGGCTGGACTGATGGCATGTGTGGTGCTGCAAGGATTGGAAGTGTGTAGTAGCTGAGGATCAAGTTCTGCCTGCTTGGGGAAGTGACAGTTGGTTAAACTGGGCAGAATCACTGCACTGCATTTAAATGAGGAATCTTCCTGGCATCCGTGTTCTAAGACTTCCAACAGTGAAGTCTTTTAGGAAGGCAGAATGTTGTAAATAATTGCACCTTACTGCTAGTTATCTGCTACATCTGAATGCAATATAGGATGGCTTTCGCTGCCTAAGATGGCCTAAAATAAATTTTGCATCTTGCCACCTTTGCGTCAGTGGGGATTTAGAACTGGGTATGAAAGATTTTGGGCAGCGGTGTCCAGGTCCTGCTCAGAGCAGAGTGGCGGTCAGAAATTCTTTGCATCCACAGCTGCTTTGGGAGGGGTGTGCCAGGGCTTTGCTGGGCTTCAGGCACACAGCAGCCTCTGGCTTTTTAGGACCTATTGGCAGAGGCTGAGGAAGGAAAAACTATGCCAAATACCAGAGTAAGCATCAGAGCTCAAGGGCATGCTGCTAATTCTTGCACATCACAGGGCCACATGTTTACTTAATTAGGTTACATGTCCTGCAAATATTTCTGCCATGCAGACAGTCCAGAAGTGTGCAGGTGTTTATTGACAGGCAGGCAGTCATTGCCCTGGGAGGGGAATCTGTTTACAAAAAGGGCAAGTGGCTTCAGTAGTAAGTCTGTCAGGTTTTCTGTCTGCCTGTGTGTGCCTGTGTATTGTACTACTGAGTAAACATAGAAATCAGAGCAGTAATGTGGGGTTTAGCCGTGTGTTAAAGCAGTGGTGGACAATGACATGGAGGTCTCAGGAAGGCCCAGAAGCAAAGCAGGAGATAGGCTGGGATGGGCTTGGATTGGTGCTCGGAGTCAGTCTCCAACAGAACATCCAGTCAAGAGGTTTCTTCCTTAAGTTTGTGAACAGAAAACTAACTTAAAGTGCAGCTTGCAACCAAAGCAAGCCATATGTCAAAGGACATATGCAGATTTTTCAGGAATGCTGCAACTATGGGAAGGAGCTGAGTTGTTCTGTCAAATCTCTTCTTGTCTGTGTTTGTAAGTAGCAGTTTCATCTCCACTGTCAGTACTACATGTTAACTTTCACTGTCAGATGTACATACGGCTACAAAGTAAAGAGTGAATTTAGAGCTTGGCCTCCCAGATCTTTAATTAAAAATCCTGTGGTCCTAGTATATAGATTAGAGTGAATATTATAGGATATAGGATAATACTGAATATAGAGTGCACATACAAATGTTCCCAGGGAGGTTATGTTCTCTCTCCTTGTTCTGCTGGAGGGCTGATACCATTAGTCAGCATTCTTTATGGTATTGATCATGTCTACATAGCAGGCACATTGTCTAGTTTGTGACTGCTCTAATACAGTTGTATTCAACCACATCTTTCCAGTATTCAGAAACTTTTTAATTTAGGAAGTTGTTCTTGTCACTCATTCCTTTTATGTTGGTTTGTATCATCCTTTTCTCATCTTTATTCTCCAGTCCTTGCAGTCAGAGACTTCTTGTGACCTGCAGTAATTTGGCTCATTTTTGTTACTGATTCTCTTCAGCATGTTTTGTAAATACTGGTTGCAGTTTTGCAGGTCTGGTGGGCAGCTCCAAACTGTGTCACGGCAGTTTGTGGTTATTTTACACTTCCTGATTCTGGGTGATGTTAATGTGAAATACTCCTCTCTTTCTGAGGAGAGAAGTTACTGTTCTCATGCATGTGAAGTGTTTGAACACCAAAATAAAAAGAGGTGTGTAAGGAGGGAAACTACTTGGTGTGATACCACTTTTTGATGGTATAATTTAGTATTTAAGGTCACATGAAAATCAACTCCAGTCAGTTTGTATTTATTACAACCAGCCTATAGATCTTCTACTGAGACAGATATTTCTGCTCCCATCACAAGATGCCTCAAAAGCTGAAACAATTATATAATTTTTGCTTATTTATACTTCTGTTGTTTCTTCTTTAGGAGCACGAATCTGAAGGTGGCAGAACCCCACTCATGAAGGCTGCACGAGCTGGTCATTTATGCACTGTGCAATTCCTTATTAGCAAAGGTAAAATAATAGTTTAAATAACTGTTTAAAAAACTTAATGCCACTTTACAATGCTGCATATTGGTGATTCGTGTTCAGAATTGTTCTGGTTAAGTGTACAAGGGCATTTGTCAAACCTTTAAGGGTCTTTTGAATTTCATGTAGTTCATGATAGAATAAATTACAAAATATTTTGCCAGTTACTGTTCCTACTCTGCTGTATAGATTAATAGAGAGATTTGAAGCACAGTAAATGTTTTAATTTCTTTTAAAAATCACTCCCTCCTTCAGAAAAAATACAGCAAATAGCATCTGAAACAGTAGCCATTGCACCAGGGAGTGATGCTGTTCAGTGCATAGAATAAACATTTGGAAGTTGTGTTTCCTTTCTCTTGCCACTTCCAAGCTCACTGTTACTGTTCTAGCTGCCTTGGCTTCCCAAGGTGAGGAGGAGGAGGAGGATGTGTAGAAGCCAATTAGTTATTGAAAATCCCTTGCTTTAGAAGTGTGTAAGAAATAGCAAGAGTAGAAGAGTAAAGTTTATCTCTGTTCCACAAAATACAGTGCTTGTTGAAACTTTCTTTTAGACAGAATTTGCTCGTGTCTAATTCCAAGATCATCTCTTTCCAGGTGCCAACGTGAACAGGGCTACAGCCAACAATGATCACACAGTGGTGTCCCTGGCCTGTGCTGGAGGTCACCTGGCCGTGGTTGAGCTCCTCCTGGCTCACGGGGCAGATCCTACTCACCGGCTCAAGGTATTCACTTACAGCTCTCACTTACCACAGCTACTGAAAGAACTCAATTAATGGAGCAGTAAATTTGCCCATTTAAACCATAGAAACATATCTTATGTGCTGCACCAGGGAGGAAAACTCATCTTCTGGCTTTTTTTGTTTCCAAACTCTTCCCTCAGGATGGCTCAACGATGCTCATCGAAGCCGCCAAGGGAGGACACACAAATGTGGTTTCTTACTTGCTGGATTACCCCAACAATGTGTTGTCGGTTCCTGCAGCAGACTTGTCCCAGCTCACACCTCCATCTCAGGATCAGTCTCAGGTAAGGCATGAGGAGTTTCCTTAAAACAGCACCATCAATGCTGCGAACAGGCACTTCCTTAGTAGTTAATTTAGACGTCAACATAGACAGTGAAAGGCATTTTTAGAAGTCTGCATGCAGGACAATGACAGAGCGAGTTGGTGTGACCTGCAGGGACCTGAAGAACACATGAGCTTTGTTCCCTTTTCTGCCCCTTGGAAAGGATAGTCCCAAACTTAGAATCTCAAAAGAATAATGTTTTCTTGTCTTTGTGTGCTCAGTATTTTGTTTCAACAGTTCTAAGGCCTTGTGACATCACCCTTCAAATGGTGTTGCTGATTTTGTTTGTTATATGAAAGAAATTTTTTGTGTCGATTCAGAGTTCTGCAGGAAGAGGTAACTTTCTAGTGGAGTTGGTTGATTAAAAGCCTAAAGGAGTTCGGGGTTTTGTGCAGAGTAACACAGTTAACTTTGCCGTATTATCCCCAATAAAATAGCTCAGGGCAGGTCACACCAAGAGGCAGCTTAGCATGCACAGTTTGGGAAGGGTGCAGGGGTGTGTGCTGTAGATCTGTATCATTGATCAACACTCCAAGATGTGGTCCCTCAGAGGGTGTTTTTAGCTGAATGTGTGTCTGTGCCTTTGTTTGAAGGTTCCCCGTGTCCCGGTGCATACGCTCGCCATGGTTGTACCTCCCCAGGAGCCTGACAGAACCCCTCAAGAGAACTCCCCACCTCTCTTGGGAGTGGTGAAAGGTCAGTATGTAGCCTCTCAGAGAATATATGTGGTTTGGAAACTAGTAGACTGGGGACCATTTTATTAGAGCTTATGCATAGTGTAGCCCCCATCAGTTCTTGAACGCCTCTAACAAAGTATAACTTCAAACTGTTTTCCATAGTGCATAGTTTTTGCTTATTTTCCTGCATTCTACAGCATAGCAACACTGGTTATTCTAATCTTATTATGCTCATTCTAATTTATTAGAATTATGCTTATTCTATTTTTTTGGAAGAAAATGCTTGTGGTAACTGCCATAGTGAAGACTGATTAAAAAAAAAAGTTAATGAACTCTAGGTGTGGTGTTAACTTCTGAATATTGTACATTGGTCATCTAGAATAGTTACAGCTGTTACCCATGAACTTGATATATCAACCTTTTTCTGTTTCTACAGTAGCAATGCAAACATGTTGGCACTGTAAAATGCCAATGCAGACCTACTGCTCTCTAAACAGAGAGTTTTTATTGTATGTTAGTAATAGTTCTCCTGTAAGTAATCATAATATCAGGGGGTTTGCTTTGAACACAGTTGAACTGACTGGTTAAAACTACTCGCAGTCATTAAATGGCATTCAGGGAGTTTGTTTCCAGCTGTGGATTCTGTAACAAGTTCTTCACATCTGCTCAGTCAGCTCAGAAAGAGAAGCAGATTCTCAAGTACAGAGTTACAAACTGCAGCTCCTAATGATCTACAGTTTTGGATGGGGATCTTAAATACTACAGTATCCAAAGCTCTGTTAGCTAGATCTGCTTAATTCCGCTGTTTAAGGAAGCACTGAGCACTTCCAGGACAAACAAGGAAAAACCCTTTAGGGGCACAGATGAACAGAGGAAAGCATCGTGTTCCTGCTGGTGTCTGAGTGTGCAGCCGTGCCCCTCTCCATGCCGTGTGTGTGACCTCTCAGACGCACTTTGTCTCATTCCCTAGGACGTGCAGCAATTTTGGATTTCATAAGAATGAGAGTACCAAACAAATGAAAAGAATAGACAACTTCTGGCTCAAATAAACCTGCAAAAAGCTATATACCAGCATGTGAGCCCTTCCAGTTCAATACCTGTTAGCACTGCAGAGTGGGAGCAGTCTGGGAGCACGTTTTGTAGTGCTTGGGAGTCACTGAGGGATTAGTTGATGCTCAGTCAGAAGGCTGAAGTTAAAAGCTTAAATTTGCATGTTATTTAATCAAATTATGAAAAACAAATAGTTGATTGCAGTTTAGGAAACAGCTCTCGTTGCAAACACCTTGCTGCCCCGTCAGCACATCCTTAGGTGTGTTTTTTGCAGTACTGTGGTGTTGGGACTGGCACAGGGAGACCTCATTGTTTGCAGTGGTTCGGGACATGCTTCATGCGTGTCAGCAAAACTCATCTGTGCTGCGTTGCGGGAGATGCAGCAATCCCAAATGTGTCAGCATTGCCAAAAACTGCGTGCAGAGCTCTCGTGTGTCTCAGGTCTTTATGGGGAAATGGTATTTTTGTGCTAAGCACTGTGTGCTCACTGCAGGGCAGAGTCAGTGCTGTGCTGAACTGCCATTTGTGACTTGTGATACGCACGTGGCTTCAGTTCACCACACTGCATCCCTAAACTTCTGGGAGGCAAAGCTGAGCTGTGGTCATTATTTCCAAGGGGGGGGAGGCAGTCAAGTTCCTGCTTAACCAAATACTTTATCCTGGGGAAGACATTGCTTGCCTTCAGGTGGAAGTAGCCCCTGAGGTTTTTGTATAACTTGTGAACTACTGGGAGTCAGGGGAGCAGCACTTTGCCTTCTCAGCCTCAGCACAGGGGACCTGTGTGAGTTTTGCAAGAAATACAATAGTGACATCTTGTTTTATGAAGAGGCGTGGGCAAGTCAGATGTAAAACTTGAACACATTTAAGTGTCGTTGTTACAATTCAGGTATGACATGAGGTCCAAAAGAAATTGATGGTCTAATTTTGAATTATAGCATTATTCTTCGGTAAAGCAAGAAGACATATGGGCTCATTACCATTTGAATAATTATTTTGGCAAAGGATTTAATATCAGTGTTTAGCAACTGAAAAAAACAGAAACATTTCAGAGCTGACAATGGATCCAGAGAGGCTTAAATAAAGGTTGCAGGCCAAGATGGTACCTTGGAATGAACAGAAATAAAAAATCAAGTGAAAGAAAAAGCAGTTCATGGGACTGACCAGACCTCAACTCCTACATGGTTTTAGTGCACTGTGTTTATCACATGTCTGCTGTGTCCATGTAAAATGAAATCCCAGTGCAGTTCAGCTCTCTGTGCTTCCATGGGGAGAGGCAGGAGATCCCTTCCTTGGCAGACTGTACCTGCTGCTGCCCTTACAGGATTGCTGAGCAGGAACTGTGGTGCAGCAGCTCAGCACAAAGAGGTTTTTGGGTAGAAAACTCAAGTGTGCTGTGTCTGCAGGCCTGGGGTTCTGTCCTGTGTGACCCCGTGAGGGCTTTGCTGCTGCTTCACCTGTGCCTGCTTCTGACTAATGTAAGATGGTTTTAAACACATCAAAAATTAAAGCAGTCTAGTTTTGGACACTGAAGAATCAGGGGGCTTGTAAGTTTTTCCCCAGATTTGTTTTAGTTCCTAGGTATTCTGGAATTGTGCTTACAAATTAACTTGGCCTTACCTGATTGAGCTTACATGAGTTCTTGCAGCCTGTCAACATGTTGTCGTTAGACTTTTCCATTGCTGTGGGCAGTAACTTCCAGTGTTTTTCCTTTGGGGTGCAGGGTTTTTTAAAATTCCACGAGACCAAATAGGCTTGTTCAAGTGAAAGCTTCCCACTTTCAAAAGCCTTTGATCCCTAGGGGTGAAGGAGGCCACAGTTCCCTTAAAGTCAGGTAGTACTTTTGGAATCTGTAGGCTAAGTTAATCCCTCGATATAAGGTATCCCCTGGATCCCTGTGCTCAATCTGACAGTCTGATGGTGAGGAGAAAGAAAAGAAAGACAATCTCTGTGTAACTTCAACAGCTACAAATTCAATAAATGTTTTTTTCCTCCAGTATCTGACTTTTATGCCTAATACTGAGCTGCATATCCTGCCAGAGATACATTGTGTGATTTAATTGAAAAAGAGGCCAGGTTAACAGGCAAACTAGGAAATCATGTGGTTTTCATTGAGGTAAAGGCATTAGTAAGGCAAGCTGGTATTCCTGCTTTTCCATTCTGACTTCTCCAGCCTTCTCAACTGCACAGTCCAGCTGCCTGCTCATTGTTTCATGTGCTTCAAAATCTTCTGATCAACTCTTGCCCTTTCCTCCTGGAAATCTCCTGCCTGGGTCAGCAGCTGGCTCAGGTGTCTGGGATGAGTTCCCAAGGGAGATATCACTGTGCTTTCAAACTTTACTAATACTTTCTTTGTAGACTTAAAGACTTCTGCTGCTCTCCTCTGTGAATCCTCAGCAGTGCAGGCAGGTGATTTGCCACCAGGACATGTGTAGGTCCCCAGGAGCACAAGTGTGTAACAACCTTTTCATGGTGGTTTGTGGAATTCTGCTCCTTTGGATCTTCAGTAACCTCCTTGCCACTGACTAATTCAATTACATCGTAGCAATTTGCCAGTTAGATACCATGAAGCCACCAGAGGAAACTTGGGAAGAAGACTAAGATTGGAAAGTAACTCAGATTTTTGAATGGCTGAAAATTGAGTTCAGTTTGGCTTGGTTTTATCCATTGAGCTGTTGCCTGTTGGATAGCATTGCAATTTTCCATAGAAACAGCTGCAGGAGTGACAAAGGCTGGCAAAATTACTCCATGGCTCCAGGAGGAACATAGTGAACATACAAACTCATCTCAGCATTCAGCCTCCCACCATTTGTCCTCTTCTTTATAAAGAATTCAGTGTGTATTAAAAACCATGTAGCAGATGAATTTACTTGGGAAAAGTAGGCTATTTTTTTTGCCAAATTGGCCAGATTATGTAATATTGTACTTTGCATTTGTATGTATGTGGAGTTACTGATTGTTTCTCCAGGTTCTTAGAGCTGAATTTGTGACTGATATGAAATTACAGTTAAACACAACATTTTCATGAAAATTCAATATTGAGTTCATCTTACTCCTGTTAATGAGGCTGGTGGATTTTCATTGCAGACTGCAAATTGAACTGTCAACTGCTGAGTGAAATCAGATTTTAAAAAGAAAAAACCCTAAAGTGCAAGAACAGTGGACAAGCAATCCTGTTAACAGAGCACAAAGATGACGTGGTGATTCATACAGATTTATGTAACAGGGTCTCCAGCAGAAAAGATGTATTTGAATGGACAGATGTATATCACACAGCTGACATTTTTTTCTTACTGTATTTTTTATTTTATGCTGGGAAAATCTTTTGGACTTTAACTGTTTGGATTTGGATCCACTTTTTTGTCATTTAACAACTTCAGTAACTAACGAACCATCGAGCCTCAGAATGTCATCTAATAAAATGTAAAATATAATACAACTGAAAGGGCATATAAATTAGTTCTTTCTTGGAAGAAGTGACATTCTGTGGATTATAAGTCAGGGCTAGAAGAGCAAGTTCGATGAGAATCATAACCACTCAGGAAGAAATACGGTGTCAGACTTGTTTATAGGCAGCAAGACTGTAAGGAGTGAATCTGTTCTAAGCAAATTAAATTGGAAGAGTTCAGTCACTTGGGAGAGCCACCCTGAGGGCTGCAAAACTGAAGGGTATTTTTCCAAACTCTTGCTCACAATGTTTAGGGCCTTGAAATGTTGTTTGCAGCCAGAGGCATTAAAACCTGGTCGTGGTGTCCTCCCTGCGTGTTCCTGGGTGCTCAGGAGACCAGAGTGAGGCCTGGGAGAGGCTCATCAGGGTCAACAGGCTGTTCCAGCTCGAGTCTGTGGGAGATGATCTGCAGTTATGGGAGAAGTACAGAAGTGCCTTAGGAAACACATACCTGGCACTTCCTGGAGGGATGTGGAAATGGGAGAAGGGGATGGGAAGCTGTGTTTGGGCAGAGTAGATCTTACCCTGAGTCATGTCTGTTGGTCAGAAACTTGGCTGAAGACATGTGCATGCTCTGCAGGAATGGTGGTGAAGGCTTAGCCGGGCAGAGTTGGACCAGAACTTCCGGGAATATGGGAATGCTGCTCACAAAATAATTTGGGTAATGGTCCTTTCCTTACTCTGTGGCTTTCCTGGCATGCCCAGTACCCCTCTGGGTTTTCTGACCAATTCTTTGTCCTGTAATCCTGGTGGCAGGTGGTATCTGTGTAGCAACACGTGGATTTCAGTGATCTTCAGTCTAAACAACTTGTTTTCATACTAAACAAAAAGTCTTTTAAAAGTGTCCAAAACAGTTGCTTTAGCCAGATTGACTTTTAATATTGCAAGGTGTGATTTTCTAGTAGGTTGGTTGTGTGATTGCTGCTTCCCCCAAAAGACAGAGGTATAAAATAAATTTTAAGACAAAGTTGAAGTGATTATTATCTGGCCTGTGATTGGATTCTTAGCTCTTACTGCACTTATGTATTTCAGAAGTGAAAGTATAAAGTGTCTTGTTCATATTGCATCCTGAAATGAGCACAGTAATTGTCAGGATATTGTAATATAAAAGAGATTTGGATAAACCAGGAAATTGCTACTTCCAGGACTATAATAATCTATCCCAATGCTTCCATATTCAGAGCTACCAACAATATCTTCTCCACCTCTGGTTTGACCTGTCCGTCCAGGTGGACATGTCATCTTTAGCAGATCTTTCTTCCTACCCCTCATCTTCTTCCAGTCTCCCCACAGTTACAGATTGCAACTGTTTTCTGGCCTGGAAAGGGTGATCTGGAACCTGAAAAGTGGCCCTGCTAACTGATTAGAAGCTGACTAAAGTCAATTTCCGTGCCACTCCTGGAACTTGAGAGCCCAGCTCTTCACTTGCTGGCGTCCTTACGCCTGTTTTCCAAAACTGTCCCATCTTTCCATGCTGGTTCCCGGTCAGAACTGTGTCTAGGATGTGCTGCCTGCTGGGAGCCCAGCCCTGGCTCCTCTGCCCAGCCCAGCTCTCCATGTGGGCTTGTGTTTCTGCTTTGCTTTCCCTTGTGCTCCTAGAAAAGCTTTCCCGTGCCAGGCTTGTTTTCTCCCCAAGTCGGACTTAATTGAGAGGGACCACATTGGTACTTTATTTTGGAGGGCTCTTTGAACTGCAGCTTTTCTTTCCTGCAGAGTAATGAAAGCTGTCCAGAGCTGCCAGGTTGTGGGAATGCCTTGTGTTGGGATGGGAATAATAGACACAGGAATCTTAGGGATGACATTGGACAGAGCAGGGTAGAGGGTTCCCATCTCGGCTGTGGTGGGAATTTGCAGTTTGGTCACTGTAATGTTTCTGCTGCTTCAGCAGTGGAGCAGCTTAGTTTCAAAACAAAGATACAGACAAGCCTTTCAGAGAGTTTTTTTTTTCGGTGAGTGCAAATATGTTTTTCAAGAGTGGTCTCAAAAACTTATAAGTTACAGCTGTTAAAACAGAAGGATAACTCTGTAAACTCTGAGTGCAGCACAAAGCCAAACAGCCATGGCTTTCAGCAGCCAGCACAGAGCAAGGGATTGCTGAACTTCCCCCAAGGTCCTTATTTTCTGCTGAGATTATGGTTCAGAGACAGAATAAGAGTAGGGGTGGGGAGAGGTGCTCAGCTGGGACTACTGACCTGCACAGAGTAGGGAGCTGGAGAAGGAGCATCCTGAAGGGTGTCTCCAGTGGCTGTGGGATGCTGGGTTGTTTCCTGGGGTTAGTAAGGTTCTTGGTTTTTCCATTAAAATGAGATACAGTTTGCTTTCACTCCAGGGGGTCTGGTGAAGGTATTCGGGACAGAGTCGGTTCAATTCTATTTTAATATTCGTGCTTTCTCTTTATAAGAGAAAAATCTCACCTTTTGTTTGTTTTTACAATTAGTTCCTTTAAGAAAGATTCCTTTCAGAATGAGGTGTGTGTGACTCCTGTTTTGACAGCAATGCAAGATGAAGTGGCTTGTGAATTAGTGTTTTGGTGAAGGAGGCCTAGAGAGAAATAAAACTGTGTTTTAGAAAACTTAATCCTTCCAGAGCTGGTAACTGATCTGGGACCTAGTTCTTGCATCCAGACTTTGATTTAACTGTATGATGTTTAGGTAACTGGCTCAAACTGTACATAATTTTAGTTCCCCTTTTAATGATTAATGGTATGAGTCTGCTTTGTAAAGCTTCAAGTTTTCTTTTGTTTTGAGGCTTCATATATCACTGCTTGGGTATAGCATATGAGTTTTAGTGCAGGGAATTATTTGATCAGGCTAAAACCTTCCACATTTTTAACTGAAGTTTCTGGCACTGAAGTCATAATTAAGATTTTATCGCATAATAGATTCCTTTTAGCAAGATGTGAGTGGAGTTTCCCAGATGTGGCTTTCGGGTTTACTTGAGGACAGTCAGTACTTGGGGTAGTGCTGCCCTGGCTTGGTGGGCCTTGGTGAAGGTTAGTTTTAAAGCCTTAATAATGAATTGTTAATAGAGTTGTTCAGAATAGAATAGAACTGTTCATTTGCTACTGGAAGGGGGGGTGAGCAAGTTGTTAGTTTTGTCTCAAACTGTCAAAAAGGTGCTAAAACTTCACAATCCATTTGTATGCACTAAGTTTGCAGTGGCAGATTCTGTTTATAATGTAAAGGTGTTTGGAGAAATCCCAGTTCCAAGGACTGATCTTATTGTCAGGCTAGTCTGCTCTCAACTATAGATTTGCAAACTTGCTGTTGGAGGTCAGCCTCTGGAAAATGCTCTTAGTTTAATTGCTCTGCACACACAAGAACTTTGGGAGCTCAGTAAATTATGTGAATTGCCTTGCTCTTCCTGCTGATTTCCCTTCCTAAGTGCATTGTCATGTATGTCAGAAACTGAAGGCTCCTTATTCCTTAAGATTAAAATGGCTGTTCAAAGGGCTGTGAGGATCAATATTGAAAATTCCAGCTATATTCCTTGTCCTCTCTTGTCTTAACATGGAGTGTAGGGTTTGCCTTTCTGTGCTTTGACAGATGTGCAGTGTTAGTTGTAAAGATTTTTCTTTTATTTTTTTATTTTTTTGGTGGGTGAGAGGGGAGGTTTGGGGTATCTTCAGCATGGCATTTTTTCAAACATTTTTCATGTGCTTAGGTGCATCCAAGCAGAAGTCAAGTTCCCTGCAGGTAGCAGATAAGGACCTACTGCCACCTTTTCACCCATACCAGCCTTTGGAATGCATAGTAGAAGAGACTGAAGGCAAGCTGAATGAACTTGGACAGAGAATTAGTGCTATTGAAAAAGCACAACTTAAATCATTGGAATTAATTCAAGGTGAACCTTTAAATAAAGATAAGATTGAAGAACTTAAAAAGAACAGAGAAGAACAAGTACAGAAGAAGAAGAAAATATTGAAGGAGCTGCAGAAGGTGGAAAGGCAGTTGCAGATGAAAACCCAACAGCAGTTTACCAAAGAATATTTGGAGACCAAAGGTCAGACAGACACACCACCTGCCCTGCAGCAGCAGTGCTCACTTACAGGGGTCTTCCCAGAAGTGGAAGCCGATAAGGGTCTGCCAGAGGATAACTTTTCAGGGTTACCTCAGGTTGACACAATCTTGTCTAAAGATGACGAGCAACACCAGTCTCCACCACCTGCTGAACAAATAGAGTTTGTCCCCATCCAGCCTTTGCCAGCACCGCAATGTAATTTTTCTGGTAACTTAGGTTATAATGGGACAGAGTCTCTTGACCTTCAGAAAGCATTAGGGAATCAGCAGAATGTAGGACAGCAGCAGCAAATTGCTGGGCAGGGGCTCTTAGTTCAAGAACCAGACGGATTAATGGTTGCCACTCCAGCACAGACGCTTACCGACACTCTTGATGACCTAATAGCAGGTGGGTTAAGAAATATACCTATTTTTGCATTAATTTGTGTGCTCAGTTTCCCTCTCTCTCCTTCCCTCCAAATACGTCTTGGGGTTTTCCAGTTTGGGAATACTTGCTTGAGAATGAAGTTCCTGATCAGTGCTATTAATCCTAACAGTGACTTCCAATTCTAACATGAGACTTTTAAATACCTTTTTTTTTTTTTTTCCCCAAAATGCAAAACTTCCTCTACTGGACACCTGTTTTAGCCCCTTTGGCCTCATCTTTTTCTGTGCTTCTTTATAAAGCCTCATCATTAGTAGTGCCCATTAGGAAAGCAGAAAGCATGGCAGATTTGTATCTTCTGTAGAATTTTCTGTGTAGGGTCATACCTCGGTGACTTTCTTCCATGTGATAGCCATCTCTAGAAAGCAAACAAATTGTTGTCACTTGTGAGGACAAATGTGCCCCTCTCCTTGCTGCTGGAGCTCAAACACAGCCTGGAATCCACGCACAACCGCTCCGTTCTGTGATGGCTCATGTTTGCAGAGTCCCCACTAAAGCCTGGTTCTATGGGAATACCTGCTGGTTAGATGTTCCACATGGCAAAAACGTGTCCTTTTAGCTGGAGGAAAAGCAGAAACCCCAACATGCTTCCAAATGTTGATACAGTGTGAAGAGGAATGGGAGTTCCCACACATCGGGGGGTTTGAGTCCCCTTGTGCAAAAAGAGGGATCACTTTGGGTGACTTCATTTCGTGGATTTGACTAGGATTGAGGTTTGCTGCTGGAGGTATGTAGGATATAGCCAGTGTTGTTTGGTCTGTAGTTTTCCCCCTTTTTTTTAATTCAGTGTTTCTCAACTTTTCTTTGTGCCCTATGCCTGTCCCCTTCCCATTATTTTCCTGTCTGTCTCCCCCTGCCCTTCCCGTTTCGTGGTTGCTGCCCTGTCCTCGGAAGTTCGTGTCAAGGTTGTAGAAGTGTTGGTGAGATCTGTGGCCAGCCATTCCTGGGAGCCTTTGGAATGGTAATTGAATCGAGCTCATGCAAGTTGAGACTACTTGTGACTTTGCAGCCTCCCGTGGAACCCACAGCAGTGGGGTGCTCGTACCAGCTCCCATCTGCTCGTTGGTGCAATTCCAGTAAAGCCTCTTGTTTTATAGAGCATTGGTGTTGGTTCCCCCTGTTCTGGCATCTGCCCTCTGGTGCTCGTCAGAATACTCAGCTGACATTAAAACATTCTCAATTTTCACTACTCAAAATGTTAGTACTGGAGCGTGTGAGGAGGAAAATTTGTGAATGGTTGATGTAAAACATGATCAGTGAGGTCTTGATCTTTGGAGTAGTTGCCGAGAATTGAACACGTTTAGCACGAGGCTGTGGAGTCTGTACCCCCTCGTGGTCAGCGACTCGTGAGCGCTGCAGTGTGAGAACTGTGCTGTGCAAAAAAAGATTGCAAACCACCAGAAAAAAACACCTTAAAAATCATTTAAAAACCCTTGGATAGATATTGGTTCATTTTCTGAAACTGGTTACTGGTTTTGCTCAGTAATTAAAGACTTCTTTTGCTAAGAAGTGAGATTTACTAATTCCAAAAATAACTACAAATAGCACCCTCTTCTGCAACTATTAGAAACTACATTTACAGAAATGCAACTCAAGTAAACTTTAGTTGCTGAATTACAGAGGCTTCTGCAAAAGTGTTTTGATGTTGCTTCATTGAAATATATTTTCTTCTTGAAATTCCTAAGTTTGTTTTACTTCCCTCCCCCCAAAAAAAAATCAACTGTTGGGAGATAGATAGTTTTCTCACTTTGAAGTCCAGACTCTGTAAAAGTGATCTCCAGGGAAATTATAAATCTGAGATAGAGTAGGATTGTGTCCATGTAAAAACGAACTGTAAAATTTCCTACTCATGCTCTGAACTTTTTGATGCATATTTAAAGTGCACTTTTTTTCCACAAACTTGCCAATTAGTCCTTAATTTTTTGAAGAAATTTTGAGCAGTAAAAGCTGTTACAAGAACTGATTTTTTAGTTGCGTGCTACAGATGCGGGTAAAATGGTTCAGGGCCTTGTGCAGGAGAAACTTGGACTTTAGGGAGGTTTTGTCCCTTTAATCCCACTGCTGGAGCTGCTGTGATGGTGGTGAGTGACTCTGGGTTTCAGAGCTATGAACATTTCTATTCCTGCTGAGTATTCCAGTTTGGATGGGGGCTGATTCAGAGGAACAGAAATGCTTTTTCCCTCTGCCCTGCAATAGCTTTTCCTGTTGCTCATACCAGTGGTGGTGTCCAGAGGAGATGCTCCAAGGCTGGAGGCAGGGTGGGATGGCTGGGGGGGTTCAGCCTGGAGAAAAGAAGGATTTGGGGAGACCTTGGAGCCCCTTCCAGTGCCTAAAGGGGCTCCAAGAGAGCTGGAGAGAGACTTTGGACAAGGGCCTGGAGTCACAGGATGTAGGGGGAATGGCACCACACTGCCAGAGGGAACAAATTCCTCCCTGTGAGGGTGGGGAGGCCCTGGCACAGGTTGCCCAGTGGCTGCCCCATCCTTGGAAGTGTCCAAGGCCAGGTTGGACAGGGCTTGGAGCAACCTGGGCTCGTGGAAGGTGTCTCTGCCCATGGCAGTGGTTGGAACAAGATGAGCTTTAAGGTCCCTTCCAGCCCAAGCCATTCTGTGAGCTTATGTTGCGAGAGGCAAATTTTTCCAAGCCTCAGTTGGGACCAGTTGTAAGGGAGAACTTGCATTTCTGTAAAGCCACAAATCTGTATTTTGCTGACCAACTTAACAGTGAAAACATACATAAAATGGAGTGTTTATCTTATCATTTCTCTGTGTCTGCTGGCACGGTCTGTCAGCTCTGAGGTGTTGAGGTTGTGGATGTCAAAGTGTCAAGTGGCACCTGCCTGGCAACGAGTCGTGGGCAGATACATACCTGTGTCCCATCTCTCATAAAGCTACACAGAAGTACCCAAGTACCTTTTGGAAAGTCAGCTAAAACCTAAAAACAAAGCATCTCTTTGCACTCCAGAGTGTTTGGGTTGTAATGGAGTTCTTAGGTGTGCTGATGCAAAAATCTTGCACCTAATCCTCTGCTGAAGGTGAGACTTACTAGAGTCAAAATTTTAATCAGATTTACAAAAACGTGGTGCAGTTTAGAGTGGGAAAGCAATAAATTAGTTTGGAACACATCTACCATTTTCATTACTCAGTATTTGGTTTCTTGTAGCCTCTTGTCTTGCATAGTTGGTACTTCATTTCAGTTCAAGTTCTGCATTTACTGTAGTAGATTTCTTAGTTGGCAGTATCTGAATTGAGGGTTTAGAGTATCAAAGAGGAACTTTCTTTTCTCTGTTGCTGGGCTTTGTCTTTAGTTGGAATATTTTTATTTCTCTTTGTTTTACTCAGCTGGTATTTTTAGGCTTCTGTCCCACTTTCTTCCTGTGAGCTCATGTTTCTAAACTGAAATTTCAGATGTCTTCTGAGAAACTTACTCAGTTCTGAAATTCTGGTTGTAGTCAGTGATACAGAATTATGGTATTGTAAGGATTTGGAAGGTGACACCTGAGTTACTGTGTTTAGGATTTGTGTTTGGAGTAAAACTGGTTACTGGGATAATTTGGAGTGAGAAATGGTGACTCATGAAAGGAGCCGCAGTTACCAACATGCAAAAGCCTCTGTGCAGTAGCAAGTTTCTGAGGAGCTCATGGACAGGCTAAAAGGTTACTCAGGCGTGAAAAAGGATGGTTCTCTTTGTCCTAAAAATCCCAGTTCCTTTGAGGAAAGGGCAAGTGAAGTCCAAGCCCAGTATTCCTGAGTGTCCATGCTCATGGCACGGCAGCAGTTGGGCAGACAAGAGTTTCAGCCTACAGCTGAAATCTCATCCAGAGCTTTGCTCCAGGTTCCGCAAATGCATCCAGGGTTATATAAGTTCTTGCTTTCTGTTGTTTTACTTATGTTTCCTTTGATATTTTCTCATAACTTGGGTAAATAGTCATCCATGTGTTCGGAGACCAGCGCTCAGCTTCACACTGATACAAAGACAGACCCTTGGGAACATTGCAAGCCCTTCATAGCATGTGAGGAAACCTGGATTTAGTCATGTGTAGGATAATTTTCTTTTTTAAAAACAAGTCTTTTAAATATTGAAGTCTATGGGAATATCTAAAACCTGTGTCACAAAACTAGCATTATGTGAAGATCACATTGTGAAAATGAAATTTTTTGAAACTTTTAATCAAAGCCTGGCTATCATTGTGTCTTATCAGTGCCCTTCATGGTGTGAAGTCAAAACACCTTCAGTAGGAAGCAACCTGCATGTTGGAAAGTTCTCCTCTTTCCTCCTCAGAGGGTGAAAGCCACACATTTTAATTTGGCACAGAGATGCTGCAGGTGCTCATCCACCTCAGCTGGGTCTGTCCCCTCCAGGCAGCCTTTCCTCGGGCAGTGCCAGTGCTGCCCTCACTGCTGAGCTGTGGTTCCACAGCCATTCCACGTTAATGCCACATTGGAATCATTGCTGCAAGGTCGTCTTTAAGTTAAAGAAAATCTGTATTTTGCTGTGTGACTTGGGCTGAGCTAAATCAGCCCCATGAAACTGGAGGCAGAAGTTCTCAGGTGTGTTTTGCTCCTTGGGCCCATCTTGCTGATCACGCTGAGGGAATAAAAACTGACAGTTTGAAAGATCCTGCAATTTTGTAAACTTGGCAGTTATAGAGGGGATAATTAAATGGTGGGCATTGTAAGAATATTTGTTGTTAGATTTTATTTTAATTGGGGTATCAGTGCAGGGTTTGTGTGCATTTCTGCTGCCTTCGGTGTTCTCTCTCCCGTTTGACATCGTTGTTACTGTGCACATGAAGTACTTAACACACACTCACATGTTTCCAGCACATGAGGAAAATCTGAAATATGCAAGAAATACTTGGACATTTTCAGTCATGGCTCTGAAATATAGAGAATTTGTGGAACCTGTGAGAGCAACACTGAATATTTTACATTAGGGACCCTTAAACTGGCTCCAGTGCACACCCTGCTCTGCATGCACAACACATGCACGTGGTTTTACATGTATCTGTAGTTGCAAGAATCTGAAAATATTGAGCCAGTGTCTTCCATGAGGAAGGACCAGCTTGATTTCACAAAAGTCCTTAACAGGGTGATTTGGTGTCTTTTGTATTTTGGAAGGAATAGTCTTTAGAAATCCAATTATTACCATGCACTTCAGTGCATTGAGCAGGAAGACAATTGTACTGCATTAATTAATGCCCATTTGCTGCTGTAAGTGGTAATCCATGGTGAACAGATAAGTGAGAGCTTCTGTACCTGAAACTTTTGATACAAACCTGGTTTGCTGGTGAAGGTTGTAAAGGGAATTCAGATCCAGTACTTTGTTGCTTAAATGTGGTGACCAGATGTTAATGCTGGTTTTGCTGATGCACAGAGGAGAATGTACTTTAAAAATACAGCTGGAAACTGCCATCTTCCCAAATTTCAGTGACAACCCTCCCCAAGTTTCCAGAACCCAGTGGAAGGGACCCATGCAACTGTGCTCTGGTCTGTGTTTCCTTTGTCATGCATAGGCTGAATTAGAGTATTAGTGGTTGTGTTGGGGATTTTCTAGGACTTTTCCACCTACACTGTTTTCCTGTGAGTAATTGCTGGTGTGTAATTTGTCAATGGAATGAGTAAGGCTGAGCTGGGAAAGGCTAGCAAAATTTTCCTCTAAGTCATACACAAGTCTGAGTTCATCCTTCCTCTTCATTTAATGCTTGAAACAGTTGGACAAAAGCAAAACGCTGCAGCTTGTTTCTTACCTGTAGTTGTTAGTGTTTTCCTTCAGCTGCTTCTTCCAGAAGTACTGCAAAATACTGTGTGTTTTGGAATAACTAAAGCTCACCGGGTGCTCTGTCTGATGAGGCTGCACAATAGAGACATTTGGCAATCCAGCAGTGACAACACTTTGTCAAATCCAACTGCTCTATCAGCAGGAATTACTGTCACTAAAGTGCACGTGGAATGAGTGTGTAGGTGTGTTAGACCTTCCTGGCAGGTAATCCCAGCTGAGCCTTCAGGGATCCAGGCCCCCCTTGGACTCTCATCTGGCTACAGAGGCAGGCAGAGGTCCTGGCCCATAGTGGATAAGTGCAGGGAGATTTCTCTGCTTGTTCATTTAAAACTAGGTGAAAAAAAATCCAATTCTCAATTATCTGTCTTTTTTTAAACTATTGTTTTTTAAAAACAAGATAAAGTCACTGAGCTGTGCTGGATCTTCAGGATGACATCTTTTACAGGCTGTGCATCAATCAGAATAAATTTGAGGGAGCACAGTTAGTTTTCAGCTTCCTTGTTTTTGTGGACTGCCCCCTCCTGTCTGCTTCCCTTCTACCTTCCTGGATTGGTTTAACTCTGAGACATGATTAACAGTGGGAGTTGCTGTCAGTCATCTTGCTCTGAAAAACTTCTCTGGAGGCTAAGTGTGCACTAACCTCTACATGAAGAATTTTGAAAGTCCAGAATAAGTCTGTATTTCTGAACATTAGGTTGTGTGTTAGTGATAAATCATTTGCCTGCTTAGACTGAGCATACAATTGAACTCCTAACAGTGAAGGTTACAATTTGAAAAGGGTAACTAATCACCTTCATAATTCACACTTGTAATGCATACAGACTAATTCATAAAATTATTTCCTAACTTACCGCAGTTTGGAGACGATGCTTACACCATTTAACTGCCGGAAAGCTGCTTTTTGTTTGTAGGAACACTTAATTTGTTCCCCCCCCCTTACTGTTTTGATATTACACCACTGCAGTTTTACAGGGCTTAATATTTTTCATCTAAAAGTACGACATTCCTAAGGGCGGATTAACAACCTGGTGTTACTTTTCAGCCGTGAACAGCAGAGTGCCCAGTGGCTCCACCAGCTCCTCGCACACCACAGAGTCCCCGACGCCCGAGCCCTGCCCGCAGGCATCGAGCAACGTGCCCTCCCAGTCCGTGCTCCCCATGTACCCCTCGGTGGACATCGATGCACACGTGAGTAATGGCAGCTGGCTTTGAGTGGATTTGCTTCCTGAAAGGAAAAAAAGAAATTATAAGTACTGTTGTAGAAATAGTAAAAGTTCTCTTTTATTTTTAATTTTGGAATTTCTGTTTCTTCCCTTCGACCCCGCCCTGTGCAGACTGAGAGTAACCACGACACTGCTCTGACCCTGGCGTGTGCAGGAGGGCACGAGGAACTCGTGTCTGTGCTGATCACTCGTGGTGCCAACATTGAACACAGAGACAAGAAGGGTGAGTTAAAACAGTTTAGAACAGTGGCACAGTTTGAGCATGAACTGCAGCGTGAAACAGCCAGTTTCAACAAGGTATTTGGGACTCACTGCTTCAGAACGTTACCAGAGCTTGCAAAAAAATGTATTCCTGCACGTCATGTGCCACACAAAGCCAGTGACACTGCGTGCACTTCTGCCTGCATTTTTGAAAGGATATTCACCTGAGTGGGATCTTAAGCACATTTGTGAAACATGAGCACTTTGGGCCTCATGATTTACTCTCTGCAAAAAAACCTTGGCAAGCCAGGGCTGATGGGGTAACCATCCAGCCTTGGCTGACAGAGCTGAAGGGTAGCGGTTGTCAGGTTGGGTATCATTGCTCTTGGTAACAGAGTTCAACGAAATCTCAAATCTTTTAAAGCTGTGAGAGCAAAACCATCACACCACACACGTTGGAGCTCACACTGACCACTGGCAAGCAGCAACACCTGCACGGCAGGTGTGGTCACTGGTTGGAGCTTCACTGAATAGGAACTAAGCAGAAAACTGTGGCTTCTCCAGAGAGAGGAACTGATTGGAACTTAATCCAAACTGGTCATTGCAAGCACTGTCTAGTTTTTTTTGCAAAGCCTTTGTCTGGATTCAGAGCCTTGATGTGACAGGGGCAAAAGAGGTTTGGGAAAGGCTCTGAGGTTCTGGCCTATGCCAGGAAACCCCCAGTCTGAGGTCTGAACAATAGAATTAACCCTTTTGTGCATTTCTGCTCCTTAATAACACTTCTGAGATACTCAGGGCTGCTTCTAAACACCATATCACCTCTCTAGGTTTCACGCCTTTGATTCTGGCTGCAACTGCTGGACACGTTGGTGTCGTGGAAATTCTGCTGGACAAAGGTGGGGATATTGAAGCACAGTCCGAGCGCACAAAGGATACTCCGCTTTCCTTGGCATGCTCTGGTGGACGCCAGGAGGTACAGACACGTGTCCTCAAGGGGCTTGAGTTGTTACTTGTGGATAGCTTTTGTTTGAACAGAATTGGGGTTCTTCTGTTGATGATAAATCCTCCTTTTTTTCTGGAAGGTTTTTCACCTGTGTGAGTGTAACTAATTTAAGGCCTTTTCATCTTCCAAGAAAGGAAGAAGAAATTTAAGGGTTTTTTCTTCCCTTCCTGCCCTGTCCCAGTTTTGTTAGCTAATGGTTGTGGTCACTTGTGATCACTTGTGATCTTTCTTCAGTCAGTGTGTCCTCACAAGGTCAGGACTGCTCTGAGGGCAGCAGAGATGTTTATTGAATAACTTTATTCACTGAACACTTCCCTTATGCATCTTCCTGCTCTCAAAACTGAAACAGCTGGTGCAGGCACACAGGGACAGAAACTGGGATTCTATGTGGGCAGTATCTGTCTTTGGGGCTGATAAGTGCAGGTGCAATGCAGGGCACACTGTACCAGACTTTTAAGGATGTCAGATTTTTTTGTATGTGTTGTTGTTGTCCTAATAAGATTCGTTAAATCCTTTCTACTTCAGTCATGTGCATACTTGCTTAGAAGGTGGCATGGAGATGGCCAAGGGTTCCATGCTAGATTAATTTGAAGATTCAAGTAGTTGGCCAAAATTGCAAAGTTTCCACTTTACCTTTGAATTGCAGATTTTTAACAGTAAATAAAAACAAAAGACAAGATCCATGTGGCCTGTGGTAGCCTTATGTAGTGAGCAACTCAAGTCTTTTGTTCTTCCTCTTTATCTCTTTTTTTTCCTTATGCCAGTATCTACCTCTTACATTTCTGTCTTAGCAACTTCTGAGACAGCCTTATTTCTGGCATATTTGGAAATCACCTAGCCTATGTTAGTAGTAAAATGAGGTGCACTGAAGTGCAGTATATCACCAAAATGTTTTAATTTCCCCCTGTTTTGTTTCTCTAAAGCACCTTCTGGTAGAGGTGTCCTTTCTCATGCTGGTCCCACTAATCAGTCACCCTGATTTTTACCACGTTTTTTTTGGAAAGCCCATATAACACAGATGGTCAAACTTGGCTCAAGTGTCATTTGAATTCAAGTTGTGTGAGTTTCTGAAAGAGGTGCTCAAACACTGTGACATTATGGGAGTGGGATAGATCCCTTGTTTGCAAACTTGGAAGATTCAGAGGAAGAGCTTCATCTGAAAGCCTTGCATTCATGTGTAGGGGAAGTAATCTTTCTGGCAGATAAGTGCTCAGCTGCTGTGCTCGTGGTCTGGGGAGGCTGCACAGAGACAGGGAAAAGTCAAGTAAAAGAGGGTGGAGATATTCCTGTGGAGTCTTGTCTGTTGACAAGGGAAGCTGGTAGCACACTGGAAAGCTTGAACTTGTGATAACATCCTTTCACTCCCTGGATAATGGCAAAGGCCATGATATATCTGTTAATACATGTGCTGTTTTTTCAGGTTGTTGATTTGCTGTTGGCCCGGGGAGCAAATAAGGAGCACAGGAATGTGTCAGATTACACGCCACTAAGCCTTGCTGCATCCGGGGGCTATGTTAATATCATCAAGATTCTTCTCAATGCTGGGGCAGAAATTAATTCCAGGTAAGGTACCGTGTAACCAGCTGAGGTGCAGCGTGGCACAGACACTCCGTGTTGGCTCCATACTGAGGCACAGGTTGGAATCTCAGGTGCTGTCAGACCTCCTTGCAGCCCTTCTACATTGATGTTATCCTGTATGCTCCTGTTATCTTAGTGCTTTTAAATTGCCTTTAGCTATCATACACTTCATCTGAGCTATACCTAAATTTTAAGGTAATATAGTTTGCAAACCTATTCTTTTCTCTTTCCCTCTTACACCCTTCTGGGGTCTGGAAGTCAAACTATTTCCAATAGAACCGGGTAAAGGAACCAGCCAGAGTGCTATGGGCGGCTCTGTGTATTTGTTTGAAAATACTTTTTTCAGGAAGAAGAACAAATTTACACAGCTATGTCTCTTAAGCCTCTTTCTCCATTCATTTTAAGAAAGCTCACACATATTCTATCACTAGATAGAACAAGAGAACTCTTAGCTAGGGAAAGCAGCTGTGCTAGAAACATGTGTTTCTCTGAATGCAGCCTTGATTTTTAGTAAATGTAGCTTAAGGCTTATGTGTGCTTCAACCATCAGGATGTCTGAAATGTATTTTCCTTGTTTATAAATTGCAGTTGCCTATTGCATATAGTTCCTCTTATGGTTTCTCCTAACCAATTAAAAATGCTGCTACTTTAGGCCAGTGTCAGTGTATTTGTATAGGTGAGGTGTTCTTTTCTGCCATGTTGTTGCTCTTGGATACATCTGGGAAGCTCTGGGAGTTTTCCTCCAGCTCTGGGCACTGCAGTTGTGTTTCTTTCCCTCAGGACTGGGAGCAAGCTGGGAATTTCTCCTCTGATGTTGGCCGCTATGAATGGCCACGTTCCTGCTGTGAAGCTGCTGCTTGATATGGGTTCAGATATTAATGCCCAAATTGAGACCAACCGGAACACAGCCCTCACCCTGGCCTGCTTCCAGGGCCGGGCAGAGGTGGTCAGTCTGCTCCTGGACAGGAAGGCCAATGTGGAGCACAGGGCAAAGGTAAGGGGGTCACTCACCTTTCCTTATGTCTTATTGCCTCTGAGCCATCAAGTTTCTTCAAAGTTCCTGTGACTCTGAGCCTCTCTGGCTCAGAGGAGTTACTATATCAGAGCATTTAAACGTTCTGAAATGTTGTGGTTTCTTTAAAAAAAAACAAAACAAAACAGCAGTGATGAATTTTTTTTGCATTAGGGAAAAGCTGACTGGTCCTTTTGAGCTCATAATGAAGCTTACATTCACTCTTGTCTAAACTTGACATAATACTCGTTAACAGAACAGATATTTTTACATACAAGTGAAGTCTAGGCAGGAAGAGAATAGTGTTGCTTGTGATTCTCATATAGAACAGACTTCTTGTCTACAACAGAAGTAGTGCAGTCAGACTCTTTGTAAAGATTTTTCGTTGCTGTAGAACCCGTGGCTTCAGTACTGTGACCTTCTGTGCCTCTGAAATGCTCCACAGGTCCCATCCTTTGGTGCTCTGGGACAGCTTTGTGTCTCCTGCCATAAAGCAAGCTTAAAGCTTGTGTAGACAGCCAGATTGATTTCCCCAGCACAAAGGAATTTTTGGTAACTCCTAAGGCTGCTGAAATAATTGCTGTGTCTGTCTACCCCGCCTGCTTCTGGAATGACTGTGGCTGGAGAA
Source organism: Lophotriccus pileatus (assembly GCA_035583135.1). Taxonomy (NCBI): domain Eukaryota; kingdom Metazoa; phylum Chordata; class Aves; order Passeriformes; family Tyrannidae; genus Lophotriccus; species Lophotriccus pileatus. Next base: position 2,631,451 of record JAWWES010000030.1, on the reverse strand, counting down.
AAGGGGATATGGATAAAAGCCAGCTCTCAAATGGTCAGTTGGGCATGTTAGCAGCTGGTGTAAGTTTATTTAACAGTCTGGCCTGGCAACTAGGTTGGGCCCAGATCAGTCTCAGTCCTAAGGGAGGCTAGAGAAAAGCTGTAAGGCCAGTTTCTCAGTATTTTTGTAGAAACACTTGTGTCTTCATTTGAGTCTGTTCTAACCTCTGTTGTAGAGATCCTGTTATAAACTTTGCTTTTGCTGTTGAGACAGGTATCTGGTGGTTCTTAGTCAACTGTTTGCTTGGGTTTGTATAAATTGAAGCCCAAGAGTGTCTGGTTTTTGGGTTGGTTTTGTTTGGTTGGTTTGTGTGTGGGTGTTCTGTTTTGTTGTTGGGGTTTTTTTTGTCGGGGTTTTTTTGGGTATTTTTGAGACAGAGGCTGCTTGAAGTTAGGCTCCTAAACTAAATATAGGCAGCCAAATAAAAAAATCTTATTTCCCTTTGTAGGAATCATTTATGTCTTATCCCAAGTGTATTGTACAGATTTCACAGAATAGCTTGCTCTCTTTGCACAGACTGGTCTCACACCTCTGATGGAAGCGGCTTCAGGAGGCTATGCAGAGGTTGGAAGGGTTCTCCTTGATAAAGGAGCAGATGTGAATGCCCCACCTGTGCCTTCCTCAAGAGACACAGCTTTAACCATTGCAGCAGACAAGGGTCACTACAAGTTCTGCGAGCTCCTCATTAATCGGTAAATCGTGTCTTCTCATTAAGTGTTCAAGGGTTGGACGGGGCTCTGAGCAACCTGATCTCATGGGTGACATCCCTACCCATGGCAAGGGGGTTGGAAAGAGATGACTTCTAAAGTCCCTTCCACCCCAGACCACCTGTGGCTTTGTGATCAGTTGCACATTTTCTTCTGCTCCCTCTCACTGTCACTTGAGGGAAAAGCCTGGAAGGAGCTCTTGAGCGTTTCAAGCAGAACCCTGTGTGCTGCTAAAATCTCAAGGGGCTGCTTTGTCCTGTGGATAGTCACCACACTGATAATAATTTAAAGGTTACTGCTTGCATACCTGTGGTGCAATAGGTGACATGAAGTGAGTGTTTGTTTCTGTCAGGGAGATTTAAATGATCCCTGTGTCACTACGTTGGAAATGAAACAGCAAATTTCAGGGACGTATTTAGCCACTGTAGTTCAGTTATAAAAGTTCTATATCCAGTTGTACTCTGATCTTTTGTGATCTTGCTGTCTTCCACCTTCCCTTATCCCCTGTTTCACTCTGTTCCACTTGTGTGTTTTCAGAGGAGCGCACATCGATGTTCGGAACAAGAAAGGAAACACCCCGCTGTGGCTGGCAGCGAATGGTGGGCACTACGACGTGGTCCAGCTGCTTGTCCAAGCAGGAGCAGACGTGGATGCTGCAGATAATAGGAAAATTACTCCTCTTATGTCAGCGTTTCGCAAGGTAGGAGACCAACATTTATGTTTTCAAAACAGTGTGTCTTGCTTGGGCTTGAATGTTGGTTTGGGAAGAAGCAAATATAACTTAGCAAAATGAATACTTTGATAAAATACCTGCCTTGACGTAATCATAATTGCTGTACTTCACACAGATCCAATTTTTGAGAGGTGAAAAACTGTTCCAGAAACCATATTCACTTTATTTCCAATTGTATACTGTCCAAAAAACTTCCACCATTTCAGACTTTGCCGGTTTGAGGTTTCCACAGTTCCCTCTACCTTTCTGGATTGTACTGCTTGTTTCAGTCCTACTTTTGAGATGAACACAGTACCAGTCTGGAATAAGCTGTGCCAATTCCTCTGTGCTTCTCGTGTTCTGTTCCTAATCTGTTGTGGTGGAACACTTTATGTAGTCGGCACTTTTGTCACCTGCTGCCTTTTCTTCTTGGCAGGAAGAACTTGCTTTGTGATGGTTCCATCAGTTGTGGTATTGGATGCAAGGAGCACAGAGGAATTTATTGACTGTAGCTGCTTTGCCTTTAACAGAACAGCAAATAAGTGTGCAGCTTTTTTGACAAACAGCCATGCTGAGCATGCCACTGCTGTCTGCTTTCACATAACTTCAGAAGCAACAGTTGGGTCCTTTGTGTGGTTGCACAGTGTGTCCCAGCAGCAAAGGAATGTGTTTGCCAGGATAACATGCAGGTGGCTCAGTTCCCTGATCAGACTTACCTTGTAACTGAGCAGTCTTAAGTTAGTTCTGAGGTGTGAGTGGCAAGAGTGGATTGGGTGACAGATGGTGCCTAAAGAGTGTTACTAAAAATATGAACATCTTCCTCTGTCCTTGGGCATGATTTGGTCCTTGTATTTTAACATAAGAAATAACTTGTGGAAGAGCTTGTCTTTGCCACCCTGAAGTAGAACAGTGGCTGTGCTGTCAGCACCAGGCAAGCAGTAACTGCCCTTCTCCCCAGACAGCAGCTCACCAGAAATGTTCTTGCTTATTACGAGTCTTTTGCATTGGACTAAGAGATATCAAACGTGTATTTTGATGGTGAGTGTTGACAATTGTGTGCAAGAGTTTAGAAAGTTCTTTGCTGTTCTAGGGGCACGTGAAAGTAGTTCAGTTCCTGGTGAAAGAAGTTAACCAGTTTCCTTCAGACATTGAGTGCATGCGCTACATAGCGACCATCACAGACAAGGTGAGTTGGAACTGGGCACGAGACCCTGCCCTGAATTTTCAGCAAAAATATACATGGGAAGTTCTTAAGTATTCAAAACCTGAACTGTTCACATGTCTCCTTTTTAACACAGAAGTTAAAAAATAAATCGGCATTTACAGTCCTGTTCTGTGAAATAGTTTTCATGTTTATGACTACAGGGGAGCCAATCTTTTGTTGTAGAGGAAGCCTCACTCCTCAATTTTAGTTTCTTACGGGGGTAGTAAGACAAGTTTGTGTTCCAGGACCTGTTGAAAAAATGTCACCAGTGTGTGGAGACAATTGTGAAAGCTAAAGACCAGCAGGCTGCAGAAGCCAATAAGAATGCAACTATATTGCTGAAGGAGCTAGACCTGGAAAAAGTGAGTAGAGCATCGCTGTCGTGTAGCAGAGTGGTTTAAACTGTGTGTGAACCCATAGGCTGTGTTTCCTTTGCTGCTTCTTGTGCTGTGACTGTGTGTTCCTTCCTCTAATATATAAGTGAAGCACGTGCTGAGGGTGACTAATTAGAACTGACTTCTGCTTCGACCTCTCCATTGTCCCTTTTAGGAAAGCTTGGACTTAGCAATGGTAGCTCTCTGGGAGAGCTCCCAGTAGCTCTCTGGGATCATCTCAGAGCAGAGGATGTGGGAATAAGGGAGGTGTCCAGTCTCATGGTGTGTTTATGTATGTATAAATCATAATTCATAAACATTTCATGGACATCTGTTTGGTGGAATTGAGCAGGTAGTGGGGAAACTCCCCTTCTCCCTCGCTGAGAATACTGTGCAGTGTCCTGAAGTAAAGCACTCACACACTCTCGACTGGGCTCTCTTTTATGATGTTCTTACAATTTTTGACAAGTTCCACATTAGTGTATTAACACACGTCAGTTGCTGTTGCATAATTACAGTGCAACATAGATGACTGATTCCATATATTTAAAAATTGGTTAAAATTAGAGCAGTTTTGTGCAAAATACTCTTTGGAGTACTGACTGTTGAGTCAGAGATGTGAACGTCGCTGCAAAAATATTGCTGAAGTTATTAAATATTTGTTTGAGAAAGGACTGAGAGGATGAGAGCTCTTGCTGGTTTTCCACTAAAGCTGTATTTTTGTAATACCTCTGTTTTGGTTGTTATTTTGTTGTTATTCCCTAAAGTTTTTGGACCACCTAGTCCTGTTGTTCCGTAAGGTCTGCCCAGTTTCTGTGTAATGATTCAGTATGTGACATTCTAGTTCATCATGCTCTCTCCTTTCTCCCCACCCCTTCCCCGATTTCTTGGGAAGATCTGAATTATAAGGATAATTTAGTCTGTGTGAAAATGTTTAAATATTCATCTTTTTCTCCTACATAGTCAAGAGAGGAGAGCAGAAAACAAGCTCTTGCAGCCAAAAGGGAGAAAAGGAAGGAAAAGAGAAAGAAGAAGAAAGAGGAACAAAAAAGAAAACAAGAAGAAGATGAAGAAAACAAGCCTAAGGAAACTCTGGAACTGCAAGAAGATGATGATGAAGAAGAAAACGATGATGAAGGTAAAGAACAAGTGTTTCTGTGAACAGTGTAGTTGTGGGGGTGCCTTTTTTTAACTGTCAAGGGAATATGTTTGAAAGCTGGTCTCTCTTGCTGTGGCAGTGTTGCATGGCTGCTGCCCTGGTTCTTCCCTCCACAGTCTGAGTTCTTGGCAAAACTCCTTTGTTCACTTTTCTACCCCCTTCCTTTGCTCATTCCCCACCTCCCCTTTTGTTCATGAGAGTCTTTCACTCTTGGAGGATTTACACCTAAATGTGGTGCAGGTATTCTGACAGCTCAGCAAGGAGCATAACTTGAGCTGTGGTGTGTTCAGTCAGGGTTCATTTATGACTTCTATATTTTATGGGTTCTGATTGTACATCAACTGTTTTTTTTTCAGTGGAGCAAGAAGTTCCAATAGAGCCTCCAAGTGCAACTACTACAACTACAATTGGAATTTCTGCAACTTCAACTACTTTCACAAATGCCTTTGGGAAGAAGAGAGCTAATGTGGTGACTACCCCCAGCACAAATAGAAAAAATAAGAAAAATAAAACAAAAGAGACTCCTCAGAATATGCAGATAATTTTGCCAGATCAGCATATATCTCTAGCACAGCAAAAAGCAGATAAAAATAAAATAAATGGAGAGCCAAGAGGCGGTGGTGCAAGTGGGAACAGTGATTCAGATAACTTGGATAGCACAGACTGCAATAGTGAGAGCAGCAGTGGAGGGAAGAGCCAAGAGCTGAACTTCACGATGGATACGAATTCCTCGGAGCGGCGCTATGCCTCACTGCTCATCCCCTCTCAGGAAGAGAAAACCAGCACCTCGGCTTCCAAAGCACCAACCAGGTGAGACTGCCCTCTTAATTCCCTGTTGTTTCACAAGGTTCCACCTGTGCCAGTAGCTTAAGCTACTGGTGGAGACCAATGGGTGCATCCCCAAAGCCTGGAGAGACTCAGTCTGCTTCATTCATGTAGCTCTTCAGCAATACTGTCACGTGTGTTGAACACAACCCCTTTAAAACGGTAAAGATAAATATATTTTGCATTTCTGCCTGATTTTAAATAATATTTGAGCAAAATTGCTCTCTGTGCTCTTTGAGCATCTGTGTTTCAGTGTCAGCTTTATTAGAATAGATTTTAAAGTGAATACGCTGGGACTTAAAAGAAGTACCACCTTTACTTATCATCCGTTTACTGAAGTGGTTTTGTGACCTGTTGACTGTTTTATGGTTTCATCATTAGCTCATTTGACGTGCAATCTCTTTGTTTGAAGGAGGGAAGAAGTTGATGACTCCGAGCATTTCACCTGCCAAGTGGATGGCCAGTTTGACTTAAACTTGTCAAGCCAGAGGTGAGAGCCATAAGGACTCAGGGAATATACAGGGGCCATGTGAACAGTTTGGAAGATCATTCAGTTGCCAGGGGATGTGCTGATAACTTTTACACCACCAGTTTCTGAATAGCTCATTGATCTGAGTCCGAAACCTCAGATCCCCTCTGAGTCTGTAGTCTTTGTTTATTTTTACGTCTAATTAGTACAAATCTGGTCCTCCATACTTGTGTTTTTCATTTCCATTTCCTGCACTGAGGGAGGGGAGAGGGTACAAGGGATGATCTGGAGGATACTGGGCTGACTGAGAACCCATCTTCAGTAAGAACACAAACACTGTAGCATCAAAAAGGGCAGAGAGGGAGGGCTGTTGTCAGACTGAGGAGTTTATCTGGGAGTGGGAAGAGAGCTGGGATTTTCTTTTTGTTTTCATCTTTTTTCCCCTCAAAGTTAGGTGCAGAAGTAGTGGATTCATCAGTTTTGGAGGGATGTTTTGAGCTCCCCTTAGGAATGTTAGAAATTGGAATTTGCCTGTGTTCTGTCCTATGAACAGGAATTCTTTCAGCCTTGGACCTTTCATCCAGGGTCTGCTACAAGAGTCCTGGGGTGCTGAGGACAAGCTAAATGCACATTTCTGACTCCTTGTTAGAGGTGGTTCTTCTGTTTGATAAAGTACACTGAGGAATCAAACATTAAGTAAATGGGACTAGTATATTTATTGACTTCTGCAGGTGCTCTTTGGCTCTTGCATTAGGCAGACTTTGTCTCACAGTCATTTCTAAATTTTTATCCTTCCTGAATTGCTCTTCTCTTTAATCACATTCAATGCTACTGTAATTGAAACTCAGACTTCATAGCAATGGTCTTCTGGAAAAATAACTAGGTATTTTCAGATAAAGCAGGAAAAAGCTTTTAAAGTTTGCTCTGGTATTGATATTCCCCAGTGGACTTTGTTCTTTTCTTTCACATGCATTTTCTTGTCCTCTTGGCCTCAGTGTTCATTATCTGAGGACAGGTTCTTCACGGAACTTTCAAATGCCTTGGGTAGATATATTATCAGAGAGCTAGAACTTACTTAGCTAGAGAGAGAAATTGCTGCCATCTTGAAAGGTTTATTGTCTAAACATTGCTTTTCAAGAAGGGAGAACACAATATAGACACATAATCAGGAGGTGCCTAAGTGGCTGTGTACCACCTATTATAAACTATTTTCTTCTTAGTGCTTCAAGTATTATTTAATTCACTTTAACACTCTGCTTTTTGGAGGAAGGGCATAGTCTTGACTAAAAGGTAAAAAATAATACCCCCCCCAAAATCACCCAACAGTTTTTCCAGGTAGAAAAAAAGAACAAAAACAATTCATGCTACAAATTTCAAGCTGCAGAAATGTAAACATTATGCTGTCATTTTATTCTGTGATTTGTAATCAGCACATTTCTGTTCCCAGACTTGATGGTGAAGGTCATTCGAATTCCATGTCAACTACTTATAAGTCTGTCTCCCTGCCTCTGACCTCTCCAAATGTAAAGCTGAATCTGACCAGTCCAAAAAGAGGCCAGAAAAGAGAAGAAGGCTGGAAAGAAGTGGTTAGAAGGTAAAGACTTTAACTCTGTATTTTAAAACTATCACTGAACTTTTTAGCTTGTAAACCATTCTCAAATACAGAATGTCCAGCAAGGTTATATAATTCTAAAATTAACTTATAAAAAATCTACCCCCCTTACTCTTGCAGTGCTATGAAAACCAATTGCAGTCCTAATTTGTAATAACTCCTCACTAACTTAACGTCAGCATGACATGATTAACGTTTTATTTGGTCTGAGGGTTTTCTTCTCCTGTGAGTTCAGTGGAGCAAAGATAAAAGGGGAAGGGAGCAGAGGGCAGTGAAAAGCCCTACAGCAGATGGTTGCATGTGTGAACTAAGGGCAGGGTGGATGTGAGCAGAGGAGAGGTGGATGATCTCTTCAAGGCCAAAATTCACTGTGCTTTGAGCAGTGACCTTGATCGCTTGTTCCGTGGAAAATTTTGTCACCTGAAAGTGAGTGCTTAGAGGTACAGGGAGATTTAACTTTTCCTTTGAAAATGTACTGGGGTTTATTGTATGGCCGTTAACACCCCAGTATCTTTCTTGTAATCTTTATGATATCTGCTGCTTGTAACTAGAATGGTCATCTGGCTTTCCTCTTTTTGTTCTCTTTATCAAAAAGGAATGCAGCACGAACATTCAGGTGTCAGATGCTTTTGAGTGCTCTTACGAAGCCCTCCTGCTTTTGTGTTCTGCGGTGGCAGTGACCAGATATGCTCATTTTGGACAATTTCAGGCTGTGTGCAAAGAACATCATTGTACAGAGAATTTAACACGTTCAGATCAGGGGAAGCCACAGGCTGTTCTTAGTAAAGGTTTAAAAAGGCAGTTTAATATGAAAATTTAGGTGTTTGCAGCCTTGGGGAGTTGCTTCTGCCTCTACCTTGCTGCGTGTGTGGTAGCAGCCTGTCCCCTTCTTGGGCAGGAACCTTCCAGGCAGCAGCTGATCCACCTCTGGCCTGGGGCTGCTCCAGCTCTGCTGGGGCTCTCAGGTCTCGCCAGCTCAGCTCAACTGGGTGTTGTCTGCTCTTCTGGCCGTGGCAGGGTTCTAGAGATGGCATCCAGAACCCACCCTGCCCTCCCTCCCTGTGCCACCAGGAACATTCCATACAGTTCTGCACTGGTGTTTGCTGTGCCCTGGCTGATGGAAGCGTGTCCTGCCAAAGAGCTTTGTTGGTGACCGTAGGCGCGCGGTCGCAGTGCCCGGGAGCTGCAAGGCTTCCTCTCCCAAAGCCTCTCCTGATCTCAGCAAGAATCCTTCTCCTTCCCTTTCCCTCTGAGTGATCCCCCAGCTAGAAAGGATGTCTATCACAGTAATGGATGCAAACATCCCTTCTGCCCCTGACAGGCAAGTGGGCAGAGTTTTGAAAGACCCTCCCCCCAGCAACACTCTGCAGCCAACACCGATCGAGCAATTTCAGCTGCAGAGAGGAGGGCGCTGCTGTTCCGGAGCAAAAAGGTACTGCTTGGGACACTTCTCCAGGTCAACACGATCAGCCTTGGCAGGGGGGGAGGGAAAGGACTGTGGGTAATGGGTGGCAGGGGACTGGATGCTGGGGTGGGCTCTCTTGGAGGAGAAATGTCTCCCTGGGATTCCAAGTGGGCTGAGGTGGAAGCAGACCAAGGTGCAGTCAGGAGCCCTATGGGCAATGTGGGTGTTCTTGAAAGTTAGGTGATGATGGAAGCTGTGGTTTGATAGGGAATGACTGGGATGTCTGGCTTGAGAGAGGAGCCTTGGGGTTGGAGTGGGGAGAAGAAAACCCCAAGCAGGAAGCAGCCATGGGATAGAACTGGGTGCATGCTCCGAAGTTCTGGGGATGACAAAGATTGTAATATGCTGTGTCAGCAAGAGAGGGGGGAAGAAAACCACCTTGGCAACATTAGGTGATGCTTTAGAACATTTCCATTTGTTTAGTTGTTTAGAATAAAAGGTGTGTCCTATTAAGTGAGAAACAATTTCCTGAGGATCAAGGACTGAAATAGTTTCCAGAACTGGAATAGCTCAGTGAAGCTGGCAGCCTTTCCAGGGGGTGGTGGGGATCTGTCCCATGTTCAGAGGCACCTGCACTGGCATCAGTGGTTTCTGAACCCCCTTTGATTCCCCTCTAATTGTTCAGTGTTGAGCTAAGCACATCATTAGCAAGCCTGAAAGCAGTGTATGGGTGCCAGAAGTCCACACCATAAAGTCTGGGGACAGTGGTGGCCCAGAGACCACAGCTGGGGTCGGGATGCAAGCAGAGCTTGTGTTCCAAGACTTGCCAATACTGTGTGTGTGCTCTGACCCACCAATACCACGTGAATCAGGAAAACCCTAAACTGGCTGGCTCTGGTGACAGCGCCATGGCCTGACAGTGAGCCTGTTTCTGCAAGTCTTGGCTGCCATCACTGGGGCTTCCAGCAGCTCCCTAAATCCCAGCCCTGCACACCTTCACCATCTGCCACCTGCCATTGTTTGCTGGTAACACTGCGCTTCCAGATCTTGAGGTCTGAAAGATCTCCAAGCTTGTGGATGCAGGTGGTAATACAGAGCTGATCACCAGGAAAACACTGGAAAGCCTCCTTCCCCTTGCTATAATAGCTAAGCCACTGACTTTATATTTGAAGCAGCACTGTTTGTGTAAGTTTAGGTTGATAAGCTAAGGGTTTGCCTCACTTTGGAGTGGTACACAAGATAAGGTAAAATCCAGAAGTGTTTCCGAAGCAATGTGAGACACATATATCTGTGTTACAGTAGTTCTGGAATAAATGCTTGAGGAGAGTCCTTGTCAGCTACTAAGGGTGAATAATTTGAGCGGGGGAGTTTGAAAAGGCTCCAAAGGGTGAAGAAAGTACCAGCAGAAAACCACTTACTGCCTGAAACTTAAGAATATTGCTTTAGCCACTGTCAGACAATGCATTTCACAGATTTCTGATCTTTGTGATATAGGTCAAAGAAATTATCAGTCCCAGCTTCTGTCGTATCTAGAATAATGGGAAGAGGTGGGTGCAACATCACAGCAATTCAAGATGTCACTGGCGCCCACATTGATGTTGATAAGCAGAAAGATAAGAATGGAGAGAGAATGATCACTATAAGGTACAGTATCTTGAAATGAAAGTCTTAAGTCAGTCCACAGTGCCATTTATTGAGAAGCTTGTTTGCTTTTTAAGGCAGGACCTATTTAGCTTCTTGGTACTGAATAGAGCACACATTCCTGCTGCCAAGATATACTGACAATTGAGATCAGAGATAATCCTTAAGATACACAGAAGTTAAGAAATAACTTACTGCAGTAAACGTACAGTAGACTTATGGATCAGTATGAAATTGAGGCTACGGAATGGTGTGCACAGTGGGGTTTCCTTTTGCAAAAGATAAACCTGTTTGTGTTTAATCTAGGGGTGGTACAGAGTCCACGCGATACGCAGTGCAACTCATCAATGCCCTTATTCAAGATCCTGCCAAGGAACTGGAAGACCTGATTCCTAAAACCCATATAAGAACGCCTGCTTCGAGCACCAAGTCAATCCATGCAAACTTTTCATCTGGTGTCAGCACTGCGACTGCTTCCAACAAGAACTCCTTCCCTCTCGGAGCGCCGCCCCTCGTCACGTCGCAGTCATCAACACTATCGACTTTCCAGCCTACTAACAAACTGAACAAGAATGTCCCTGCGAACGTGCGCTCATCTTTTCCGGTGTCTCTTCCTCTCGCTTACTCTCACCCTCATTTTGCCTTGCTGGCTGCCCAAACTATGCAACAGATCCGGCACCCTCGCTTGCCTATGGCCCAATTTGGAGGAACCTTTTCACCTTCACCGAACACTTGGGGACCATTCCCGGTGAGACCAGTTAACCCTGGCAGCACGAACAGCTCTCCAAAGCATAATAGCTCGAGTCGTGTAGGTGGCCAGAACGGAAACGTTTTGCAGACGGAGGCTCCCGGATTAGCTACGTCCAGTTGTCCCGTTACCGCCTCGTCCGTAGCTGCTTCCACCCAGCCGCTGTGCGTGACCAGTAACCGGACTCCCTCCTCGGTCAGGAAGCAGCTCTTTGCCTGCGTTCCCAAGACGAGCGCTGCAGCCACAGCCATCTCAACTGTGACGAGCACCTGTAGCACTCTGCCCTCAGCTCCCTCTGCCCCCCCAAACAACGGGCAGGTGCCCACGGCGTTCCTGCCATCCAGCGCTCCGCCAGCGCAGCATTCCGCGCTGAAAGCGGACTCGTTCTCGGCTGTCTCGGCGCCCAAGGAGAAGGTGCCGACCCCGGAGCAGCCGCCCGCAAACGCACCAGCTTCGGTCGCAAGCAGTTGCAGTATGTCAGCCAGCAGCAGCTCGGGGGGCACCGAGACTCGCCCCTCGAGCAGCCCTGCCCCGCTCAGTAACGCCCAGGAGGAGGTACTGCCAACCAGCATGTCGGAGATCAGCCCTTCCATGTCGATGCCTTTCTCATCCAGCTCGGAAACTGCTCCTTTAAGCTTAGCGTCGCCCAGGTCAGTTGTTGCAGATAATCAGGACAACAGTAACTTACCTCAAGTAGCTGTACCAGCACCTCGAGTTACTCACAGGATGCAGTCCAGAGGTTCTTTCTATTCAGTGGTACCAAATGCAAACCTCCATCAAGATCCTCAGTCTATTTTTGTTACGAATCAAGTTCCTTTAACACCTTCTCAAGGTCCACCTGCTGCAGTGCAGCTTTCGTCAGCCATGAACGTTATGAACGGTTCTCAGATGCACATTAACCCAGCAAACAAATCATTGCCTCCTGCCTTTGGGCCAGCAACGCTCTTCAATCACTTTAGTAGTCTTTTTGATAGCAACCAGGTGCCAGCTAACCAAGCATGGGGAGACTGTCCACTCTCTACCCGAGCAGCAGCTGACCCATCTTTCACTGTTCAGTCTACCTTTCTGAATAACTCTGTGCTAGGACACGTGGAAAACGTCCATCCTGACAACTCCAAGGCTCCTGGTTTCAGGCCACCTTCCCAGCGGGTTTCAACTAGTCCTGTAGGTAAGTCATTAAGGTTGTGCACTGGACAAAATTCTTTCTCCAGCCATTGCACTTTGATTATCTCAAACTGACGGAGAATTAGTCTGCAAATGACAGTCAGAGAATGCTCATGTAATGAGGATGGCCTGTTTTTTCCAAATGCTTTTTAAAATGTTGATGATTTTTTTTCTTCTTCAGCTCTTCTAGGCTGTTAGGTGCTGGGAGGATGCAGACACTGCACTGCTTGTCTTCTCTAAGACAGGAATGCTCCTACCAGTTTGTAGAGTAGCGCTGATTTTAGGGTTTGGGTTGGAATGGAACACAGTGTGGGGTGATACCAACCCTGAGGACTCGTGCAGGTTCCAGCTGCAGCAGTGACTGTATGCATGTGTTCCATATTTTATGTGAGACTTCAGTTTGACTCAGTGAGGGGAAACTCTCTATGCCTTTTGGTTCCCGATACGGCTCTGGGATTTTAATAAGCTTATTTTGTGCTTTGGGAAATTGGTGTGCTACTGCATGGGGTGTTTTATTAGGAAGTTCAGTGTAGCAGTCCAAGCTTATCTGGATTTATTTAAAATGGGTTGGGAGCACTGACATTGAGCTCCCTGCCCTTTCTGTGCTCTGCCTGAAGGATCTTAGCATTCCAGTTGTGTTTCAGACAACTGACTGCACCCATTTGGCTGGAAGAGACCCTCAAGAGATCAGTTCTGTGCCACCCTTTGCCCTTGCCATGGTGTCTGTGGGGTGCCTTGGTGTAGCTGGAGAGCCTGACCCACACAGTGTGTTGGGGATCTGGGCTGATGCTGGCACAGAACTGGAATGCTGGGCTGGGACAAGTCAAGTAGTTTGACTTTCAGACTGAAGGAGAAGGGAGCATTTGGAAGGTGTGATGGTGAGGAAAGAAGGTTTTCAGCATTCCTGCTCCTCTCGTTGAATTACAAACTTGCAGGACTTCCGCAAATCAGAAAGCTTCTCCCTGACTGGCTTTAACCACAAAACTGGGGTGTTTGCTATGACTGTAGTTTTCTTCATAAGTTAATTTGAGCTGTATAGCTCAGCAAAGCCAGGGCACACCTAGAACTCCAAACCCCATCCAGTCTCAGCCTAGTACTGAACCAGATGTGGAAGGTAAAGTAAACTGGACCTTTTTCGTCAGAGACTGTTAATAAAGAGCTGCCAGATGCTCAGCAGGCTCCAGAAACACTTGACAGTGCTTCAGCTTTTCCTCTAAACTGGGAGTTAGCTGTTGCTGAAATAACCCCTGGGGCAGGAAGCCTATGGCAAGTGGGATCTGCTGATTTCTCTGACCGTGGCATCCTGTGTGTGCAAACACTGACTGGGGCTTCCCACAGCAGCAAAACACTTTGCTGTTTCCTTATGCAAAGGTCGTGTGTTTGCTGTGGGGGTCCATTATATATCCTTAAATGACTAAGTATTTAAAAGGCAGTGTAAATCTGTTTCTGCTCTGCATTAGGAAGGTTGGGTAGGTAGCCAAGGAGAGCTCACACAGTGGACTTCGGGGAGTTTAAGTGTGAAGTTCTCAACTGAAGCTCAAAAATATTTGGACAGAACATGTTTTTTCTGAGATGGGATTTGATTAGGATATTGCAAAGTGAAGAAAAAGTGCAAGTAGATAGGTGTGCTGCTGAAATTGTACTAGGGAGGAGTGACTGGTTGGTCAGGTTCTTAGTTGATTCGTTCAATGTTAATTTACTTCACGTTGCTTTTGGTCACCTTCGTTTCAGAATCTGAATTGTCTGTCACACTGGTTTAGGGGAGCCTGGAGAGTAGGGGATGTTTGAAAGGTGTGGTAGTGAGGAAAGGAATGGGCACAGTAGGCTGAGGACTTCTCCAACATCTTCCCTCAGAGTCCAAATGTGGTCTGTCCATCCATCTCATTCACTGGCTTGCCCCAGCTCAGCCTCCAGCGTGGGTTGAACTGGGAACTCTTTGGTGACAACTTTGGAACAGGTGGACACCCACCCTCTGATCTTGGATGTGACTCTACACTCAGGGAGCAGGGGTGTGTCTTTCGTGCCTGTCTTGCACAGTTGGGCCCTGGAAATTGTTCCACAAATAATATTCCTTGCCGACCGCCTCTGAACTGATTTGGTGGAGGTTTGGTATCAGTTGTGCGCTAAAGCAGCCTTTTCTTAATAAGTTCTCACTTCAGGGTGGAGTGTGGGTACTCTGCTTTTCCTCTTCATGGGTAAGCTCAGCTGCAGCTTGAGTTTTCTCTGCTTCACCAGGCACAGATCCCCCTGCAGATCTTACTGGCTGTGGATCTATTCTGGAAATGGCCTATTTGTTCCACGTTTTAGGTCTCTTGTCCTGGCAGCTTGCAGATTGAGGGCAGGCTTAGGACAACTGCTTGGGGAGGCTGTGGAGGAGACCAAAAGAAATCTACTTGTTACTTCTTTCCTCTGCATTTTAAGAAGGGGTTTGAGACCTTGCTTATTAAAAGAAGTCTTGAAACTTGACATATGCCAACTTAGGAAGCAGCACCTGAGTGTGGAGTTGTATGAAATGGACTCTGTTTCACATGGAGTGACTGAGTGTTGTGGCTGGTTCTCTAAAGGTGGGGGTAGCCCTCACAATAAGCAGCATGTGTAGGAGTGCCTGGGAGCTTTGATAAACTGAACTTTGAGCAGAATTTGTGTGAGGTCAATACACTCCTCTCAAAAGCTCAGTTGTACTCCCAGAGCACAATGAGGGTTTTGAGTTTGTGGCCCAAGTCACTGCAGAAGGTTTTAGTGTTACAAAACCTGACTTTTTTGGTAAGTACATGAACAGGAAGATCATTACTGCAATCAGAATTTGGTAAGTCATTGTTCAGAATAGCTATTTTTAATATCGAGCCAAGTTTTTCATCTACTTTTAGGAAGGACAAGATAACGATAAAAAGTGTTCTTTATGACCTGCAAACTCTGGATTTGTGGATCTCTGGCTGTCACACTCCCTTCAGCACATGGAACATACCCAGCAGTGCTGAAGTGGTCTTGCCTGTCCAGTCGTTGCACTTCACAAGCTGTGTACCCCAAAGCTGTGTACCCATCGTCCTCCTGAGCCATCCAAAGACACAGCTGGGCATCCCTCTCCTGCAGAAGAGCTGTTTTTGTCATAATCCCTGCCTTGTTCTCTGTTTGGGAACCCAGCAGTGCCCATGGGCAGCAGCACCTCTGTTACCCTTCTGTCTGGGGCAGACTGGGGGTCTTTGGTGGCTTGTCAGCCAGATGGGACCTCTGTTTTGATTTGTGGTGGAATTGGTCATCATTGGAGCCTTTTTGGCTGCCACATTTGTGGGTGGAGGGTTGGCCAGAGTGAGTGTCCTGTCCATGGCTCTGTGGGAGATGCCCAGGGAGGGCCCAGGGCTGCAGGTGCTGTAGCCAGGCTGTAACTCCAGACAAACTCGGGTCAACCCCAGTGCAGTCACAGGCATTGGCATCCTCCTTGGAGCCACGGGGTCCTGCACTTTGTGCTGTGGCAAACCTGGGAAGACTGTCCTCCCACGCTGGGGTCCCTCAGCTGAGCACCCTGTCTCTCAGCAGCAGGGGCGGGTGTATTTCTCCTTGGCTGTAAGGGAGACTTCTCTTTTTAACCTTTAGGCTAGCGAGAAAAATACCTCCTTCAAATCCAGTGAGTCATTTCTGTCCATGTGAGCAGGTTGGATCTGGCGCTTCTGGAAGCAGTAAGGTTGACTTGGTTGATGATACTGGGGGGGAAAGACCTGGCTTTCAGGAACTACCCAGGTGCTGAAAGGTGCCCCTCTAGTCTGTGACCTGAGGTCCTGCCTGGCACCACTGCTGTTTGTGCTGGGGTGTGCATAGGTACAGCCTTCAGCCTCGCTCGGCAGCAATGTAGGCTGGTCCTGGTTGTGGTCATCTTGAAATGTTTAAATGGTTTTGAAACTAATCTTGTTTAATGGGCCCTTGAAACTAAACCCAAAACTCAGGTGAAAATATGGCCATGCCCATTTCTGCTTTCAGGTAATAATGTGTGATAAGAGCTTTTACAGCGTTTTGGAAAAGTACTTAAAAGCTTTGGCTTACTAAAAAAACTGTGATTCCCCCTTGTTAATAATTTTTGTGGAACTTTGAACTCTTTCTCCATCTCTCTCTTCCTCTCACACATCCCTGGAGGAAGAGCAGCCCTCTCCCCTGTGCTGCTGTGCCATGTCATCCCTGTCTCTGGCCACAGCGTGCTCTGACTGATCTCTACACGAAGGTACCTATGGGATGGCAAAGTCCATCCTGCAGAGAACTCCTTCCCAGGAGCTGGATTCCCGTGGGACTTTCAGAGAGCCCTGTATCCCTGTTGGTTTGTGTGGCTTTTCTGTAAGCAGAGATCCTGGCCACTCCCAGCTCTCCTGCTCTGCCCTCCCTGCTAAGATCATTCCTTTCAGTGACCAAAGGGATGGCTGTTTTTGCTAAAACTTGAGGCCAAACTAGAGAGCCTCCAGAAATTCCTCTGTGGTTTCTAAGGGAGAGTCGTGCACCTGTAAAATGACCTTACCATGTGCAGATGCCCCCGAAGGTGATGAGATGCTTTAATTATATTTGGAAGCACTAGCTTTCTCTGGTGCTTTGAAGCAAGTTCCCAAAGAGAGATATTTAATCAAATTTATGTTTATTTCAGGCTTACCCTCTCTAGATCCATCCAACAGCTCTACAACTTCTTCTTCAGGTCCTTTGACAGGCTTTTCAGCAAACATACAAGGAGCACGGGTTTACCTTCAAGGGCCAGCGCCTGTTGGGACTCCCAGCTTTAACAGACAGCATTTTTCACCACATCCTTGGACAAGCGCAACAAATTCATGTAGGAACTTCATGGGTCTGTCTTAGTTAACTATAAATTCATAGCAATTGTCTTTAGTCGATTTCTAACTGGAGGGGAAGTTACCCAGTGATGCACAAAATGCTTTCCAATTGGTTTTAGCAGCTGTGAGGATGGCCTGCAAATCCCAAGCTGTGCTATTTCATGGGGTTTTTTTTCCATGCCATTAGTTCTGGTAGCATTACTGAAGGTATATTTGGGCAAAAGAACGAGTCATTGTAGGCTCTGAGAGGAGAGGGCACGAAGCTGTGGGGAGTGGAGGTGATTATACCAAGCTAAAAATTCCCCTCTAAGTAGCTTGAGTGCAATATTAGGTGATAATGTCATGTTTGCCATGGTTTGAAGTTATATTTGCCCTTTTTTCTTTTTTTTTAATTGGGATCTGGAATTATACTTAAAATGTTCCAAAATATTTGAGCATTATCCGAGGTAACAGTGGGGAGTTTCCTCCTAATGGGAAGAACATGGAAGTAGCTTTACAGAAAATATGGGTGTTTAATTCAGAATCTTAGCTGAAGAGGTTTTTCATGTCACTGCATGCAACTTCAGTGCCACTCTTGAGTTTAAGAACCAAAATGTTTAAAGGAGTGCTCGAAGGAAGTAGAATTTCCCCAGGAGAGTCAGTGACGCTTCTGAAGTTGGCGGGACTTACGCTCTTGGGGCACACCTGTGGCTTTGGGAAGCTGTCTGATTTCTCTTCTGCTGGAAGTGGTGGATACCAAAACCAGGCTGGTTTAGATATTTATGGTATTTTGGTGGATGTTTTCACCTCTTCCCGAAACTCTTCCATGTTTCTTATTCTTTCTTGTAATTAATGTAGATACACTGCTAGGTCATGAGAATATCACAATTCTGATGGCTGAAAACATTTGTGTTTATAGTGTTGATTTTTTGAGAGTTAAAACAACTTGTAGACAGAATTTCTGTGCAAGACTTGAAGAATGCTTGCAAAAAAAAAAAAAGCCTTTAAAACATCTCATGATTTGCTTTGAGATAATATTGGGGGGGATAGAGCGGGTGGCATTTATGCTTAATACCTTGTGTGCTTTGTGTGTAATTAAGCACAAGAAATACTCTTTTCAGCAGGTGAATCTCCTATTCCATCAGTTTCCTCAGGATCATCTTCGCCCCTCTCAGCTGCTTCTGCACCTTCTAACCTGGGCCAGCCAAAAACGGGTAACGCCAACCAAGATCGGAAGGTCCCCCCTCCCATCGGGACTGAGAGACTCGCCAGGATCCGGCAGGGAGGCTCCGTCACGCCCACGCCCTTGGGAACCAACTTCACAGCCCCCGTGGGCCACAGCGGCATCTGGTCCTTCGGAGTGAACAGCGTGTCTGGTAAGTGTTGGGCAGCCCAGAGGAACTTCCAGGGCCTCTCAGAGGGACTGGGAAGGGAAAGCTGAGGAGGAGTAAAGTTCCACAGTCGGTACTCGGCTTCCGTGCAGTGCATCCTGAAGGCAGAGCTGGTGTCAGTGCTGGAAGTGGAAGTTTCTGTGGAAGGGAGGAGGTGCAGCGTTTGAGGTGTAGAACGTTTCCATTGGCAACTCTAAAGACAAACCTTTGAGTCCTGCATTTGTTGTGTGCTCCAGCAAAGCCCTCCACACTTTGGTTAACCTGTGTCTCATCACTGATGTGTTTTTACAAGGAAAGCCGGTGTGTGCTCACAGACTGTGCTGGCAGCTCCGTTGGATCTTCATGGTTCTGCTGTGGACACCTGGAACTCCCAGTTCCTGATAGTCCCCATCCTGTCCCCCCTTGTCTGGAGAATCAGGATGGCCAAACTTACCTGGCCTCACCAGGCTGGCCTTTCCCTGTTTTTGCCCCATCATAAGTGTGGCTTTTTCCTGTGTTCCTATGGTACATGGGAGGCTGGAGGGGAGGAGGATGTGTAGCCAGCCTCACACAGAGTCTGCTGACATCCCTGGGAGAGGGATGCAGTCAGACAGGTGTGCTTGCACTGTCTGTAATGGATTATCAGCCTAAACCTGCAGGTACCTTCTGCTGTGGCAGGTCTTCCCTGGCCAGAGCAGAGGCCTCAGATACCTCTGGCTGTGTGTTTTCAGGGAGCCTTTGGGTGGGTGTAGCTGTGTGCAGCTGCTGAATTCTGCTCCAGAGTATCTGCAGTGAATTTTCAATCTCCATTTTCGATCTCCTTTCCAGAAGGCCTGTCAGGTTGGTCTCAGCCTGTCGTGGGAAGTCATCCAATGCATCAGCAGCTGTCAGACCCAGGCACGTTTTCTCAGCATCAGCCCATGGAGAGAGATGATTCTGGAATAGTGGCTCCCTCGAATATTTTCCACCAACCTATGCCAAATAGTTTTGTGGATTTTTCTAAAGTAAGTTACAAAGAGTTGGATTTAGTCTGTGAAATGACCAAGGACTGAGTGTTGTATCTCCTGTTCTGCCTGTTCACACTCCCTGTGTGTGTGCCTCTGCTGCCATTGCTCACCATCCCAGTCCTGAACCTCCTTTCACCCCAGAACTTCCCAAGCCTGGAGACACATCTAAACAAAACCAGAGGTTGTAGATTGCAGATTTTCTCTGGTCTGTAGCTGCAGGCCTCCAGTGTTTCCTCTCTGAGGCTCAGGAAGGTTTCACAAAGCCTGCTCAGCTCTGGAGGCTGATTAAAGGTTTGCTTAATGCTTTCAGCACAAATCATGCCCACAGTACCACACAGCTCCCTTAAGGAAGTGGCAGGAGGAGAGGACTCACAGCACATTTCAGAAGGAGCTGTAGCATCTGCTCTTGGGATCTTCTGCGTGGCAGAACAGCATAATTCACACACAGGGAGAGAATTCTTGCAGTTGGAAAAAGCTGCTCTGTGATTTGCTCTTTCTGAACTGGCAGAGCATTTTAGATGGCCATTCGGGATTACAGAAATCTTTAACCCAGAGTCTGTGCTCGTGCTCTGCTCTGCTCAGTGCAGCCCCACGTACCCCATGGCTGTCGTGGGCTGCAGAGAGGAGGGAGCACTGAGGTCACTGGGTTCAGCTGCTGGCCTGGCTTTGAGGGCTCATCCCAAAGCCCTGTGTGTGCTGCAGCCTCTGCAAAGGTGTAAGGTCAGGAAGATGGCTGAGCTGACTGGAATCTGCAGCTCTGAAGAGTCACCCTGTCCCATACTCTGCCCCGGTGTTCCCTCACAGTGCTGAGATTGCTGCCATTAGGGGAACGTTCTGTGTGGATGTGACCTGCCTCTGTCACCTGGGCAGACGTGGTCCTACAGCCACCCTGTGCTCTCTTGTCCCCTCAGGGCCTGCCCATCTCCATGTACGGCGGCACCCTGATCCCCTCGCACCCCCAGCTGGCAGATGGCCCAGGAGGGCCCCTCTTTAACGGGCTCCATACTCCAGATCCCGCCTGGAATCCCATGATCAAAGTTGTCCAGAACTCAACAGAATGTACTGATGCTCAGCAGGTAGTGTGGCTGCCTTTTCCCACCCGTGCTTACCCGGGGCTTTATACGGTGGTGTGATACCCGTTTTTGGATTGGTGACATGTTTGGGTTTTTTCAGTTCCTTGAAACTAGAATTGAGACTGTTTGCATGACTTTTCCCTACTCTGTGTGTGTGTGTTCATAAAATATCTATGGAGCTGTCAGTACCAGACCTTCCAGGTAAAACAAGCAGCATTTCAAGACTGCTCAGCCAGGTAATGGAGTGTTACAGGTGAGAGGGTTTATATCTGTCCTCAGCACCTCGCAGGTTGTCAGTCAGACCTTGGCTGGAGCTGGAGAGCTCCTGCCTTTGGACAGTCTGGTTGTATTTTGGGGGAAGCCTTACGCTCACCCTCAGTGGTTAAACACTGTTAAAGGAACCTTTATTTGTCTTCATAATAGATTTGTCTTTTTATTTCTTGCTGTAGATTTGGCCTGGCACCTGGGCACCTCACATTGGAAACATGCATCTCAAGTACGTCAACTGATTTAAGGGGGTCTGTCCTTTGTTAGCCTGGTTTGGGAATCTTTATGACCTTGAAGAACCCTGGGGATTTTTGTCATGTGCCTAAGTGATTTTCTGTGGGCTGTAACAATGGAAACTTGATTGCCCGTTGTATAACAACAAACTGACTTACCTATACAAACCAATTCTGTTCTCCAGTTAGTTTAGCCACTTTAAAACTTAAAAAATCAGACAAAACTAGTGCTTTTGGCTAAACACTACTGAATGCTCCTTGTACGCAGCAGAGAACTAGCTGATGACACGATTTCAACCTTTTGGAGTGGTAAATACCTGTATAATTGTTTACAGACTTAAAAGGAAAAGCTGAGTAAACTTCATGTCGTATAGTGGCTCTACTTTATGTAGCCTGTATTAATGTGATATATTTACCTGAATACTCAATAAAAGGCAAACAGCATTTATAGGTTGTGTGTGAGAATTTGGGAAAGGGCTGGATGTTGTTGTCCTCGGTAGCTGCTCCGGTGCCTGGTGACACATCCCAGGGCCACATTCCGAGCAGGAGGGTGCAGTCAGGATTTGGGAGGGTTTGGAGCCGCAGGTGTCTGTGACTATGTCTGCAGAGCCCTTCCTCCTGCCAGTTGTGAGCCTTTTATTGGTGTGAACCTGCTTCTGTTTTTGTCCTTCTGGATTAGTTCTGCTGCTTCAAGCACTCCTTTTGCAGGTGGGTCACCCAAGAGATGAGGTTTTGCTCAGGGCTGCAAGTAAGGGCTGACAGCAGTGGTAGGTAAATGCAGGGTTCCTTCACCAGCTGCCCAGAAGCAGGTCTTGGGAACTAAGTGCTTCCCTCTGGAGGAAAACCTAATAGATTCAATTCTAAGCTTCTTGTAATGCTTTAAATCTGGTAAGAGCTCCTCAAGTCTTTTCTGTGAAGAAGAGGAGGATTTTTGCACTCTGCTTAAGATGAACATTAATTCCTGACCCAGTTCCCCACTTTCTGCACTTGGACTGTGCTTATTTCTGCTTTTGCTCCAAGATAGTGCAGTAACCACATGGAATGTTGGGTCCATTCCTTAAGCAGGGAACTGTGGTGAAGACTTAACCTTTGTCCACCTTATCCAGACAAATTCTTACATCTAGCAGCAGAATTTCCCCAGGAAAAGCATGAGGAAGTACTTAAAAACCACAGTGCACAAGCAGTATCTGAGTATCCAGGCAGATCAACCTCAGAAGCACTACTGGATGGTATATTCAGATATTTTTCCTGGTATTTGAGAAATGCAAAATAAATTGGAACTGCTGCTGTCCCACTTGATATTACAAGATACCAAAGGAGAAACACACAGAATCAGTCAGAGAAGGGTTTGGGTTCGAAGGCACCCTAAAGAACACCCACTCGAACCCTCTGCCACGTGTCTTAACAGCAGTTGTGTTGAAAACCAGTGGTGGTGTGGTGCAGTAGGTGTGTGCTCTTAGGGTGAGCTGCAGGAGAGGGGTGGGGCGCTGACTTTGGTGGGCTCCTTGGCTGCAGCAAAGCACTGCCATGTCCTCCTGCCCCATCCCAGGGAGCCACTGTCTCCCCAGCCCAGAGGGCCGCAGCTCCAGGGTGACACAGTCTCCTCCATCGCACTGCAGGGCAAGACCCAGCATGGGGATGGGGCTGTCCCTGGAATGCCCTGAGCCACCCCAGCCCTGCCTCATGTGTGCAGTTCTCTCCCTTGCTGGGCTCTCCCTGTGCAGCTCTGTCCTTGGGGACACAGGCACCTGCTCTGGACACCGGATCCAGGCAGGCCCAGGGGGTGGTGGTAGCCCAGAGCTGAAGTGGAAAAGGGAACCCCAGAGCTTTGTAGGAAGATCCTGCTCAAAGTTCAGGCCATCATTGCCCCGTGGTGCAGGGGGCAGAGGCAGGGGCTGGGGAGTGGACTGGTGGCAGTGCCCCTGGGCTGGTGGGTGCAGCGCTGGTCCCTCGGGGCTGGCTCAGGGGGAGGCACGGGGGCTAATGTGAGAACCTGCTCCCATCTGAGTTCAGCAGCCCCAGGTGGCAGAGCTCCCTCCTGCCCCCTTCTGACCCCCCACCAAAACCCCTGGGTCAGCTGTTGAGCAGGTCCTTTTCTTTGCTCTCTGTCCTCAGGGAAATGTGTGATCTGGGCATGTTTGGGCTGAGCCACAAGTGCCCACCCTGTGGGCCTTGGCTCCATCATGTGCCTTCGATTAAGCTGCTCTGGCGTGGAAGAACCCGTCCCGGTGCTGTGGGGCCACGGCAGCTGTGTAACATGTTTGTGGTGCCAACCAGGAGCTCTGGGCTCTCTGGCACCCTGGGCAGCACCTCTGCCAGAGCCTGGCAGGGAGCTGGTGCTGGGCTGCAGGGATGGCCGGGCAGGGGACAGTAGGGCAGCAGATACGGTACATGGGCTGATGTGACCTCGGGCGTTGCTGGCAGGCAGTTGGGGCATGGGGGGGAGGCAGTGTGTGCCCCAGGTGGGCACTGCACACCTGGCAGGCTGGAGGACAAGGTGTCCCATCAAACCCAGCTGCTGCCCTTGTGCAGGGGGCAGTGGATGGCTGGATGAGCTGATGGGAGGATCCCCAGGGTGCCCCTGTCGGACACCCAGTCTTTACTGCTCAGCCTTGGGCAGGGAGCTGCAGCTGCCTGGCCTCCAGGCTTGGGCTGAGCTGTGTGCCCCAGGCTGGCCCTGCCCTCCAGGGATGGCCAGACCTGTGGAGGCTGGACCCCCTGTGCTGAGCCCTGCAGAGCTCCAGGAGCCTCAAGGGCAGGAACAACGTGGGGAAGAGCTGCTGGGCAGGACGGGTGTCACAGGCTGCCCTGTGGGAAGCACCGTGGTGGCTCCAGAGCCAGATGTGTCCCTAAGGCATGGCCGAGCTCTGGGTCCCACCCCCTGCTCTGGGCTGTGGGGCTCAGGACAGGGGGTGGCCGTGGCCAGCAGTGCCTGACAGCCCCTGCTTTTGGCAGGTACCCGCATCATCTGCGACCGCAAGTTCCTGCTGGAGTGCAAGAATTCACCCGCGGCCAGGACCCCTCCCTGCTGCCTGCCCCAGACCCCCGGTGTCACATCCCTGGCCCAGTCCAGCCTCGTCAAGCTGGAGGAGCTCAAGGAGCGGAATGAGAGCAAAGAGGCCATGCCAGGTGAGCAGCCCAGACATGTGGCCCCCACCCATGTGCCTGGGGCACAGGGCTCCTGCCTGGCCACGGGGGCAAGGGGAGAGCCCGGCCCAGCCCCAGTTCCAACTCCTGCCCCCTTGGCCTGTGCATGTCTCCCAAGGCAGCCCCATCCTAACCCTGGCCCTGTATCCCTCCATCCCCTTTGCAGATCAAGACCAGTTTGAGATGGACATCTGAGTTTCCAGCTCCCCGTCTCCAGGCCATGGCTGGGCCTGTTCCTGGGCCTCGTGGAGGTGCTGGCACCGTGACCAGCTGGCTGCAGCCCTCTCTGATGCTGGGGATGGACGTGTGACACCTCAGGCTCTAGCACAAGTGGCTGGTGCAATTGCCTAGGAGCTCATGCTTGATCAATAAACACCGTGAAACCCCTGTGCTGACCTGGTGTGTGTCTGTTGGGGCTCAGTGGGGTCCTCACACCCCCTGGGAGGGGGCTGAGCAGCACCAGGAGGGCAGGGGGTGGTGAAGGCCTGGGGCTGGGGCTCTGTTCCCAGCTGTGGTGGGGGGACTGCTGGTGAGTGCAAGTGGGGTGGGAACAGCACAGTCAACACCTAACTGTGGACACGTGTTTGTCCCTGGACCTCCCTGTCCCTGAGGCCACACCTCTTGAGTCCCAAACTGAGTCTGAACTGTGCCAGGAGGGCAGGAGCCCAGACAGGAGCAGCGGCTGTGGCTGCAGCACAAACCCTGGCCATGCCGAGCTGCTGGGACCTGCTGGCATATTGGCCTCCACAGCCAGCCTGGACCCCTCCTGCAGCAGAGCTGGGGCTGCTGGAGGCACCCCATGGGCAAAGGTGAGGCCAGAAGGGCCAGCCTTTGCCAGCTAGTGCAGCAGGGGCACACAGCACTGCCTGCTCCAGCCAGGTGCTGCTGGTTTCTTCCTTCACATCCTGCTGGCTGGGAGCACCCTACCAAGGCCAGAGCCCCTTGGCCAAGGCTGACAAAGCAGCCGTGGCCTCACCCAGCAATCCTGTCTCCCACTGCCCCTGGGAGCCCCAGGACCCACCGGTGCCAGAACCCTCAGGCAGATTGTGGCCGGGGGCAGGTTGGTGTTGTTTATTAAACATAATGAATCGCCACTAAAATGTCGCAATGATTAAAATCCCTTGTTCCTGGATGAGGATTGGGAGGCAGAGGGGGTGCCCCGACTCCCTCCGGGAGCGGGGGCCCTGCTCCTGCCGGCGGCCCTGGGCAGGGGCTGCCCCGCTCACAGTCCACAGCCCCACCCCTGCTGTCAGGGCTCCTCCTGGCCTGACTCGGTCTCGGTCGTAGGCTCGGGCTCGGGCTCAGGCTCGGTCTCAGCGCTGCCGTCCGTCGCTGCGTCGGGCAGGTTCCGTGTCTCGGCGATGAGGCGCTTGACACCCACCATCCACTGGCTCACCTCGTTCACATGGTCCACCATGAGCGAGCGGTGGATCTCGTCAGCCGCGTCCCAGTGCTGCTGCTGGAGCTCTGCCAGGACAAGGGAGCCTGTCAGGGGGTGCAGGACCCACCTTCCCACGGGTGCCCCGGACCCAGGGCCCGCTGCTGGCCCGGCTGCAGCCCCCTCGCCCCGTACCTTGCACCAGGAGGCTCATTCTCTTCCTCACCGGTGCTGACAGCTTCCCCTGAGCCCACGCATCTTCCAGCACTGTCAGCCGCCGCCCGATGTCATTGCACACTTGTTTCTGGAAGCAGAGGTGAGCTGGGAGCCGGGGGACCTGTCCCCACCAGCTCTGGGCAGCGCCCGGGGCAGGGGCGGCTCTCCCCGCCCCTCAGGTGTCCTGGGGACAGGCAGTCCCCGCACCGCGGGCTCCGAGGCGGCGGGAGGCGCCCGGGCTCACCTGCACCGAGGGCCGGCAGGAGTCCAGGGCCGCCCGCAGCGGGGCGAGCACGGTGTCGGCAGACACGCTGCACTCCCGCTCCTCCGGGCACGGCCGCGCCTCGGCCCGCGGGGCAGCGCCCACGGGCCCCAGGGGGGGCGGCCCCAGCGCCCGGGGGGGCGGCGCGGAGGGGTCCGCGGGGGCACTGCCCGGGGCCGGCGGGGCACCTGCGGGGCAGAGGCGGCGGCGCGGGGCCCGTCAGCCCGGCCCAGGGCCCCGCACACCGGGTCCAAGCGGGGAGCGGCCCCCTGGGCTCCGGGCGGGGCCGAGGGGCGGGCGGGGGGCTCGGGCGGTGCTGACCTGGGGGTGTCCCCTCGGGCGGGGGGGGGGCCCGGCGGGTGAGCGGCGTCCGGCGGGAGCCCCCGGCCTGCGCCTGCAGCCCGTACGAGAACTGGGGGGGGTCGTTCCAGCCGCGCTCCTGGTTCCCTGCGGCGGCGAAGGAGCGCCGTGAGACCGCGGGTGGAGGACACCGAGGGGGACCCCGGCACGGCCCCGGCACCTCCGCACACACGGACACCTTTCCCAAGGGGCCGGTCCCGCCGGCCCGGTCCCCGCCCCGGGCGCACCCACAGCGTCCCGGTCCCCCCCCGGTTCCCGCACGGCCCCGCCGGTGCCCCCCGTGCCGGAAGCGCCCCGCGCCCCCTCACCCGGTCTCACGTAGGGCTCCGCCATCCCGCCACGTCACGGCCGGGCCGGCCCCTTCCGCCCGCCGGGGCTGGGCGGGCCGGGACGGGCCGGGCGAGTCCCCGCCCCGCCGGGCCGGGACCGGGGTCGGGGCAGGGGTCGGGGCTCCCCCCCGGCGGCTCCAGCCCCGGCCCCGGCCCGGCCCGCTACGGGCTGTGCAGGAGGGTCCGCCGGAGGCGGAAAACCTCCAGGAAGGAGAAGAGGCCCCTCTTGCGGGCGCCGGCACCCGCCCCGCCGCCGCCCCCCCCCGCCTGGGCCGCCCCTCGGGCTCCGTCCCCCGCGGCCCCCGGCCCGGCCCGGCCCCGGCCCGCCGCGCTCTTCGCCTTCGCCCCCGGCGCGGCGGCCACGAGGCACTTCTGGTACTGCACCTGCGGGGGGACACGGCGGGCAGCGCGGGGGGCTCCGCACCGGGGCCACCCCCGCCCGCCGCCCGGCGCTCACCATGCAGGCGGCCTGCACCGCCTCCGAGATGGTGCCGGCGTCGGGCTCGCACCAGAAGGCCGCGCACTGGAAGCGTCGCCCCGTGTCCACGATGAGCGCGAAGGTGTGCGCGTCCCGGCCCACCCCCAGGAAGGTCACGTACCGCACCTGGCACTCCCAGATGTTCGCCGCCTCCTCGGGCTCCTGCGGGCACCCCGCCGGCCCGTCCAGCCCTGGCCGCCCCCCGGGCCCGCCCCGCTGGGGGCACCCCGGCCGGAGCCCCCCGTGCCCTCCAACCTGCGCCGGCTGAACCCTCATGGCCGTGTCCGACACGTAGATGAGGGAGGGCGTCCAGCTCTCCCGCCCGGGGCGCCTCGTCAGCTTCTCGATGGCTTCGTTCAACACGTCCATCCCTGCGGAGCGGGACAGCTGTCCCACCCCATCCCACCGGCCCCGGGACGCGGCTGCTCGGCCGCCCCGCGGAGCAAGGAGGGGCTTGGCTGGTGGTCCCCCAGCTGCGGGGGTGGGGGGCAGCGGCGCTTACCCATGGCCCTGGGCACGGGCAGGCTGCCGATGTACAGCGCCTCGTAGGTCTGCATCGACTGCCTCACCGCCTCCAGGATATCCACTGCCAGCACAGGAGAGGTGGGGGTACCCCTGTGTCCACCCATCCCCGAGGACCCCGGGCTCTGGCTGCTGGACACCCCCGCTGCCCGAGGGTGGGCTGAGGGCAGGGGGAGCACTGGGGGACGGTACCTTGCAGTGGCAGGTCCTCGGTGGAGATGGGCTCCAGCGTGGCAGCGCGGGGCAGGCGGTTGCTGGCCACGGCTCGCTCAGCCACAATCTGCAACAGACGGGGGGCCCGGTGCCTTCCCTCACCTCCAAGCCCCCCGGGCTGTGCTCACACCCACCCTGTAAATCCCACCTTGGAGCACATCTCATGCAGGGCCTTGGCGATGCCCTTGGCGGGCACGTTGCAGTGGAAGACATGACACTTGAGGACACAGGTGTCCTTGTCGCTGGCCACAAAGGCAAAGTCTCTGCAAAGCCGTGAGCAAGCCAGTGAGACCCTGACAGAGCCCCTTCCCTGCACAGAACCCCCCCACACAGCCCTGTGCCCACTTACCTGTCCCTGCAGCCACGGTGGCAGTCAGAGAGGGAGGAGAGGGGACAGGTCACTGCTGGGGTGCCTTTGCCCCACGCAGGCAGAGCCACCCCCAGCCCCCAGCTCTGCCCTGGCCCAGCACCTGCCATTGTTGCAGCCGACGCCCCAGACACGGATATTGAGGATGGGCTGGCGGTGGATGAGGCTGCGGTCGAGGGGATCCACCAGGCTCATGGTGTCCTTCTTCAGGATCATCACCAGGTCCTGGCCCTGTGGAGGGGCAGCAGCTCCCTCAGCCTGGCAGACAGCCTGGGCTTCTCCAGAACCCAGTCCACGTGTAGGGACACCCCTGTCCTCCCAGTCTACTCAGCCCCAAGCGTGGGAACAGCCCTGATTCCCACCCCTGCCCTTCCCAGGTACAATTCCATGTGTGGGGACCCACCAGGCACTCTTGGCACTGTCCCCAAGAAACAGCCCTGTCAGACCTACCTGCCCCACACCTGGAACCATCACATGGATACCCTGGGTGGAGAGTAGATTCTGCCACTGGCACTGGTCCCTGCTGCCCCCAGCACGATCCAGCCTCAGCAGCAGCAGCCCTGGAGTGGGACCCTGCCTGGCAGCCCCGTCCCAGGCTCTCACCTCACCCCGGTTCTCCGCAGAGCCCTGGCCCTTGCTGTTGGAGAGCTGCTGGATGCAGTTGTTGACGGCGATGCTGCTCTTGCCCGGTGCCAGGTCCTCCTCGGGGATCTCCACCCAGCCCAGCGAGCGCACGGCAAAGCACTGAGCAGAGACAGGCTGGGGCTCCACTGCCCGCTGGCACAGCCACCCTCGCCGTGCCAGAGGGGTCACCCCTGCTTGGCTCCCACCCACCCACCTCCTGCCAGCTGCCTCCCTCCTCCTCTCCCGCCAGCCCCTGCCCACGATGCGGCAGCGGAGCCGGCGGGATGCGGTACCTTGGAGCCCGGCTCTGTGCTGTGCTGGATGTCCTCTCCGTGCCAGGACAGCGAGGGCCTGCGGAGGGATGGGGCAGTGAGGGGCAGCTCCCTCTGCGTGGTCCCTGGAGCACCCAGGGAAGTGCCAGGAATGCCCTGGCACCACCATACCCCCATGCCACCGGCTGGGAAGCATCCCATGGGGATGGTCCTGCTGGTTCCAGCATGGGGGGCTGCTCTGGGAGCACCCAGTGGTAGTGAAGGATCAGTTGTGCCCCATAAACAAGCCAGCAGAGCACCAGGGTAGCCCTACCTCCGAGTCAGCGAAGCCATGGGGCTGGGAATGGGCCTGTCCTTTGCAGAGTGCTTCGCTCCGGAGGCCTGGCATTCCTGGGAGACAAGAGGAAAGGGAGGGCAACATGACAGGCTGCCAGGAGGCACCAGATAGGAGCCCTCCCTCCCAGGACAGCAACAGGCCTGTGGGCATCCTGTGTGGCCAGGATGAGGCCAAAAACAACATGGGGCCTGCTGGAGCTTTTCAAGGGGCTTAACCCTGGCCAGGAATGGGCTGAGCAAGACTTTGGGTGACAGAGACAGGCCTGCTCCAAGGGGAGGCTGGCCCAGAGGGCCCTTCAACAGGCTCCTGCCAGGGGTGGGATCCAACACCAGCCACCACCCCCTGTACCCACATCCCCTACCCTTCCCTGTAGTGTCTCCTCTCCGTCAGCCTCCGGGTGCCCTCCTGGGCTGGTGGTGCGTGCAGGGTGCTGCCATTGCGTCGTGCCCGTTGGCACATGCCAGTAGTAGGTGCCCAGAGAGTCACAGATTTTCCTCCAGCCTGGGGGGAGGTCGGGGTCTGTGTCCAGGGTCTGGTCGCTCCAGAGATTGTCTGTGCAGAGACAGACAGAGTGTGTGAGGCAGGGAGTGTGGGGGGAAGGCACCCCAGCTGTGGGATGCTTTACCCAGCAGCGAAAGGGTCCTGCGGTGGCCTCTGGGTGCGTGGCTGGGCTCACGGCCCGGGAGAGGAGTGTGGCGAGGGAACATGGCACGGCGCCAGCCAGGCTGTGGCGGTGGCGGAACCCGCTGCGGGGACCTGCCTGGCTGAGGTGCGGGGACAGCGGGACCCCTGCGGGGCACAGGGGGCAGGGGCATTCCGGGCCTGCGGGGCGTCCGGGCAAGGGCCCGCGGCCGCCAGCCCAGCCCGGGAGAGGGCCGGCACAGACCCCGGGGTGCGGGCCGAGGGTGGTGCCCCGGGGGGCTGCAGCCGCCTCCCCCCGCGCCCCCAGCCCGGCGCGGGCACGGACACGATCCCGTGGCGCAGCTCGGCCGGAGCGAGCCCGGGCCCGCGGGGGCGGCGCGTCCCGACCGGCCGGGGGGTCCCGGGGGATGGGGGTCCCGGGGAATGGGGGGTCTGAGGGTGGGAGGGCGGGGGTGCTCCGGGGGTGGGGGGGCAAGGGGTGGAGGTACCCAGAGGATGGGTGGGGGGGTTCCCGCGACCTTGGCGGGGCCGGGCGGGCCCCGATCAGCACCGCGGACAGCTCCGGGCGCTGCCCCCGCCCCGACCCGGGGGGCCCGCCCGGCCCCGGCCCCGACACCCCCAGCCCGGCCCCGAAACTCAGCGCCGGCCCCGCAACCCGGCATCGATCCCGCAACGCGGTCCCCCAACTGCTCCGCGGCCGCGGCCCCGGGCTCGTCGCTGGTCCCGCGGGCTGTGCCCCTGCCCGTGCCCGCCCTGCCCCCGCGCTGACCGTCGCAGTTGACCAGGACGATGGCCAGCATGTAGTCCTTGCCCAGCATGGCCCCGCCGCCGCCTGCCCAGGCCCGGACCCGCGGCGGCTGCGGCGGCAGAGGCGGGACCGGGGCGGGACCGGGGCGGGGGCTGGAGAGAGACGGGGTGGGGGGGCGCGGGGTGTTCGCCCGGGCGAACTGGGGAAGATGGGGGGGTGTCCGGGGCCCTTCGGGTGTGTCGGGGCAGAAAATGAGACGCTGGAAGAGAGAAGGGGCTTTTGGGGCTGGAAAGGAGGTTCCTGAGTGCGGCAGCGGGGCTGAGTCAACCCCCTGTGCTCTCAGGTTGGTCCCATTCCACTCCACCCACTCTTAGGGTTCTGCCATTCCCCTTCCTGACCCCACAGATCACCCTCATTCCACCCACGCCTATCCCACGTTTTTTCCCCTCCATGGATGCCCAGGTCTGCCCATTCCCCTCCAGCTGTGCCCAGCTTCCATCACTCAGTGCTGAAGGCACCCAAAGGTCCATGCTGGTCACCTCCCCCTTCTCAGCAGGGGCCAAGAGCTTTGCATCTCCAGTTTGAGACTTTTTTCCAAGCTACCCTGAGCAGACAATCCTGGATAATGTTCAGTACCCAGGGAGAGAAGCTCTGGAGGCATTCATTGTACACCTTGATTCCCCCACAGAGCCCCTCATGTGCTGCTAGAGGCAAAGCCCTTCCAAGCTACAGGTGCCTGATGAAATACTCCAAGATGGATTGCTCTATGTGGATTGTCCAGTCAGTCCGTCGTGGCCTCTTAATCTTTCCTTCCTTAGAGCCAGGTTTGTAGTCCTGCATACATCTCATGTCCTTGAGCCTCCCAGGCCACTTCAGCTGCCCTGATCCTTTCCACACACGTTCATCCACGGAGTTTGCAGGTTTTGGAAGTGTAAAAGGATTTTTCCATGCTTGTCCCCTCTCTTCCAGTGAGGTATTGCCTCTTTGCTTGGCCTCATTCATGCACTCCAGAGGCTACCCCACCCCTGATTTTGTGAGACACCCTCCTCTCCTACAGGCATTTTAACCTTGCTCACATCCACTGGCACCAGCTCCATAATCCAGCTTTGTAGCTCTCCGCAATAACATCTGTCTCTACCGTTGGCAGCTGTTTTTTTGGCTACAGGATTTTCCTTCTGCATCTGTCCAGAGTTAGTCGGATTTCTAAGACCCCATTTTGCCACTGTGTCCTTGGGACATTATTTGCCCAACCCAACCCACCCCAACATGGCAGGAGCAAGAGGGGCTCCCGGCTCCCAGCGTTCAGACGTGCCTGGGGGGTCACACATCTTACCTTGACCCCTGCTTTGCCCAGAACAAGTGATGCTGCCTTTTTTTGTTTCAAGTTTCTATTTCCCAGGAGTAATGTACTGAAGGCAACTTTCCCCTGGACATGTCATGGATCCTCAGGGCAATGACAGTGCATTTAAGATACGAGACTTACAGCGAGGGAGGAGAATGTGGGGATGGTGCAGAGCAGAACCCAGGGATTGTCTGAAACGTCATATGGGATGCTTACGGGAATAGACATGGGAAAGGGAAAGGGAGGGACCAGAGGAAGGATGAGCATGGGAAAACAGAGAGGAGAGGAAAGGTTTTGGTGGTGTGTAGGCAGTGGTAGATATTCTTGCCTGCCTTGGCAGCTTGTTTCAGCACTGCAGTCTGTTCCTAGACCCTCATTAAATCATATTTCTTCTGTGCAGCTGCACTGCCTCTTCAGAGCTGCCTGGGAGAGTGGGGCAGCTTTTCACTGGTTCACAAGAGGATAAGGATAAGGAAAGTGTAAGGATAAGGATAAGGAAAGCTTATACTCCTTATATTCTGCATGGAAAGGCATGAGACCTTTTGTAATTCTACATCTTTCATAATTTTCTGGTGTTGGCCCTGAAGAGTGAGAGATCTAGATTTGGTTTGACTTGATTTGTGCTCATCACACCCCTCAAAAACACTCTGTAGCTGGAATCAGATTCAGATCTCAGCAGGTCCAGCTCAGTTTTACCTAAGATAACAAAACAGATAACTTGACTCCTATCCTTTTTTTTTTTTTTGTATATGGAAGACTTTCAGGGCATAAACCCACAAGGTTTCTCTCTGTGCTGCTTCTGAAGCAAAGGACAGAATCTCCTTCAAAAAAAAATTCACCTTCCATCATGTAACTTCTCTGATTCACACTAAAGAAGGAGGTTTCTGCTGTGACTGATCAATAATTTGCAGCTTATGAAAACCCTTCATAAAAAAATCAACTGAAATATTACATGGTGACTTCACTTTCCCCTCACTTTCCTCCCAGCTATTGAAAAAACAAGATCACACTGTGCAGCCCAGATTCAGTTATCAGTAATTATCAAATATCCTCCAATAATTTCACACCCCTCTCACAACATAGGCTGCAGAAGAGCCCATAGTTTCAGTTTCTCAAGTGACTTCACACACACTCGGATAATACATTTAAATTTTCCTGTCGCCCACTACTAACTCATCTCAGAAAGCCTGGGGGCGGAGGAAATCAATTCCCTGACAATTTGAAGCACACACCCTCGGGAGCACGAATAATTGATATGATTTTTGAATGAACAGCTAAAATTCTGAGTATTAGTAATAGTAAATGCTGCTCTTGTCTTCACCTAATTTCTTGGAGATGATAGTTCTAGAATTTCCCAGAAACCAGCACCCTCAGGTCACCAAAGAACTTCAGCTGCATCATTAGTGCAGGAATTAGTTAGAACTTTGCAACTCTCCAACCACTGAATCACCAGCACAAATGGGCCATTTTCCTTTGCTAATTTACAGGACTTCTGCTAGTGATTCAAGATGGCATCAAGGGGTTCTAAGCATATTTTTACTGCTTTAAACCAAAGTCTAAATGACCTCCATTGTGGCAGTGCTGCTCTCTTTTTAATTAGTTCCACCACCTAATAATTATGATGACTAAAGACTTGAGGTATGTACTAAAAAGGATCACAAGGAGACATTTAGGCCTTAAGTTATGTACCTAATAGAAATTATTTTGGGGGGAAATATTGCATCAACATCAAACTTCAACTACGAGATATAATTTGTCTTCCTTCAAACCAGGTAAGAATTAGAGCCTGGTGTTACTAGTATTTTAATAGGGACATTATTTAGTTTTAATTTTGGTAATTCTCTAGGTTGATGACTATACAATATGCTTATATTTGGCAGTTTATGAAGAGGAAGCTCCATTTGCCTTATTGTGATGTTAAAACACGGATTATCACCCACATTTCCTCATGTTTAAGTGCTTGCAGACAGTTAATCAGCCCACTGAACAGCGTTTGAAGTCGCTCCAGTCCCAGGGTGCCCATTCCAGCCCCAGGGCCTCTATGTCTCCCCTCCTGGCCCCACAGTCGGTGTTTCAACCCCAGGCCTACAACCTTTATTTAAACAAATATCACGTATCTAGTAGCAGAATAAAAAAATAGAATAGAATAAAATAAAAAATACGATTCAGGGCTCCCGGCCCCAAGGGCCCCGCAGAACCCCTCGGGGAGCTCCCACCGGCACAAGGGGCAAGGGAGGGGTTGGAAAGGCAAGGAAGGGATAGGAAAGGCAAGGCAAGGCATGGGAGGGGTAGGGAAGGAAAGGGATGGCACGGCGGGCAAAGCGCCCCCACGGTGACTTGCTCTGCCTCCATGGCCGCAGCTCCTGCTGCTGTTCCCGCTGCTCGGGACAGGGTGTGGAAGGTCCTGCTCCGCCCCGGACGGGGCTGGGGGACCCACGCCCTTCCCTCCCTGTCAGGAACGGTCCACGCGAAGCAGCCGCGGGTTTGAAACTGCCCCGATCTGGGGACACCCGGCCAGACGTGTGGGCCAGCAGCGAGGAGGGCACCCCGAGGCACCCACAGGACATCGCGGGCAGGGGGAGCTGCTCATGGAGCTCCCGCCGGCTCTGGGGGGACTGTCACGGTCTGGCAGCAGCGCGGGGATGCGGAGGCAGGAGGGAACATCAGGCGGCAGGAACAGCCACAGTGACCTTTAAAAACCGGCTGCGGCTCAGCGAGGCAGGTGAGCAAATCGCTGCCCCGAGCGGCGAGCAGGGACAGGAGTCAGGGCGGGGGACAGACAGATTTATTGTGTTTCTGGGAGCAGCGCCGTTACATGTTGCAGGGAGAAGGTCACCGCCCCGCAGCCAGACGGGCCGGGATGGTTATATTCAAAGCGACGGGAACAAGAAGCTGCAGCCAAGCCCCCCGGGGTCTGCCGGGGCTCCACGGGTCGCTGAGGCAGAGGGGTCTGCCAGAGCCACTTCCACAACGCCTTCCCAGAGACATTCTCGAGGGCCAGGGCAGGGCGCAGGAGTCGGCGCAGCCTCTGCTCCCGCCGGGGGAGGGAGGGCGTGAGACAAGAATAAATACAGCTTCCAAAGCCCCCCCGACCCCCACCCGCTGCTGCACAGCCTGGCCAAGGCATTTACAGGAGGAAATCTGTCAGCCAGAATCCAACCAAGGAGCAGATGTGTCCAGAAGGGGTTTAAGGCTGGCTCGTTCGCGTCCTGATCTCCTCCACCAGGCTCTCCCTGCGGATGTTGACCTACACAGGGGGAGCACAAAGTTGCTTCAATACCACTCCAGCAGCTTGATGTGTGACTGCAGTTGTGGCCCTGTGTCTCAGGAGGTCACACTGGGGTGTCACCAGCCCCTCTACGGGGATGGAACGGGCTGCAGGACCCACAAGAGTTGAACCTGCACGAGCAGGAATCTGCCTGCAATCCCAACAAGCCCTCTCCTGATCAGTGGCTGGGAGGGCAGTGCTCTTCCCACTCTGTCCTACTGGTTCTAAAGCCAGTGATCCAGCCAGTGACCTATGCACTTGTTCCAGTGCTGCCTGCTTTGGGAATTTGTCCTGAGATAACAGGCACAGAGCAGCGCTGCAGGGTTACAGGGTTACAAGTCCTGCTCCTTCCCATTCAAAGAGGGCACCTCCAGGACCTTCATCAATAGTCCTGTGTGTCATGGACAAAAAGCCCACTGAATCACCCTCCTCCATGCTCCAGGCTCCTGCTGAGGAATAGTTGGGAGTTCAGGGAGACCAGACAACAGGAAACTCTCCAGAGCTGGAGACAACAGCTCTGCATAGCTCCAGAAGCACAATAGGGCAAGGAACCGGAATGTGGGGGGTGTTACAGAAGTTGCTGGAAAGCCCACTGGGTCTGGAGGGCTGGGCTGAGCCATCACACAGCCCATCACCCCGTGGCAAAGCTGCCCCAGGCCTCACCTCCTCCCTGGTTGCCACAATCCGCAGCTTGACGACTCCATCCTTGAGCTCCTGCTCCCCCACAATGGCGACCAGAGGGATGCCCGTGTCCTCACAGTACTGCAGCTGGTTCAGCAGCTTGGGGTTCTTCTTGTACAGCATCTCTGCCTGACAGAGAACCAGGGCACGGCACCGTCACCAAACCAGGCTGTTTCACTGCACCCCCTCAACCAGGCACTGCTGGGCTGGGCTGGTGAGCCTGTGGTTGTGGGGTGGGGAAGAGGACGGGCTCAGGGACAAGGCTGGGCACCAGGCTTAACAAGGCCATGTGCTGGGTCCTGCACTTTGGGTCACAACCACCCCTGCAGAGCTATAGGCTTGGGGCAGCATGGCTGGAAAGCTGCCCAGTGGGAAAAGCCCTGGGGGTGCTGTGGCTGAACAGGAGCCAGCCTGTGCTCAGGTGGGCCAGAGGGCCAAGGGCATCCTGGCCTGTATCACAAACAGTGTGGCCAGCAGGAGCAGGGCAGTGCCTGTCCCCCTGTGCTGCCACTGCTGAGGTTCCTCCAAGGCTGTGTCCAGTTCTGGCCCTTCACAAGACAGACACTGAGGGGCTGGAGAGTGTCCAGAGACGGGAATGGAGCTGGGGAAGGGGCTGAGGGAGCTGGGGGGGCTCAGCCTGGAGAAAAGGAGGCTCAGGGGGAACCTTCTTGCTCTCTGCAACTCCCTGACAGGAGGGGGGAGTTCGGGCTCTGCTCCCAGGGAACAAGGGACAGGAGGAGAGGAAATGGCCTCAAGTTGTGCCAGGGGAGGTTTAGGTTGGATGTTGAGAAAATTTCTTGCCCAAAAAGGGTGGTCAGGCACTGGCTTAGGCCATCCAGGGCAGTGGTGGAACCACCATCCCTGGGGGGTGTTAACAGATGTGGATGTGGCTCCAGTCCGTGTCACTGGGGTGTCTCTACAGGCTCAGGAGCTCAGCAGAGCACTGAGACATTCCCTCCCCTCATGTGTGTGCCCATTGGGAATCTGTCCTGAGATACCTGACACAGAGCAGCCCTGCACTGTCACAGGGCTAACCAAGCCCTGCTGCCCAGCCCTGCCTGGAATTGGGGCACTGGGAAGGGGCATTCTGCCCCCACCTGCTCCCTGTTAGCTCCTTCCTCCCAAAGCCAACCCAGATCTGGTCCATTCCTGGCACAGAGAGTGGACCAGGCAGCTCCTGACTTGGCCATCAGCAGGTCATACCTTGATTCCAGCATCCCACAGCTCGGAGATGAGCTTCAGCCGCTCCTCAAGGAGCTTCTTCTGGGCAGAGGCCACCAGCACCTGCGTCTCTGTTGTCCTGATCTTCTCCTCAGAGGCCTAGAGAGGGGACAAGACTCAAAAGATGCCACAGACATAACTGAGGGATCTGAGATTCTGTGAGCAGGATGGGTCACCACCCCAGGCCTGTCGATTCAGCAGTGAGGAGGATCAGGCTCAGCAGGATGAATGAACAGCATAAACTCAGAATCAGGGGTGTCCCACAGACTCCATCCTGGAACAAAATCTCATTTCCTGCAGTTTTTCCAAGATGGGATTCTTAAGACAGCCTCCCTCCTGTTCCTCTACATCCAAGGGCCTCCCAGAGATCTGCTCCAAGCAGTTCAGGAGCAGCAAGCCCTGGAGAAGGTGGACAGAGGCTTTGATCTACAGCTGAGCTGCCAACCACGGGTTAAATGAACAGCAGCAAACTGAGATGCTCCACCAGCTCCTGTGGCAGATGCTGGATACTCCAAGTGGCATTTTCTTGCTGCCTTGCTGAAGGGAGAAGCCTTTAAAAGGTCACCTGCAGAGGAACAAACCTGGCCAGGACCGGAGGTGGTGGGGGAGGAATTCAGTTTCTATTTAGAAATTCCAGTTGTGTCTGGCTGCCAAGAAAGAACCAACACCAGGCCTCTGGGGGAGAAGGATGTGCAGCAGTGTTTTGGGAGGTCTTTTTACAAAGACACCCATTGATTGGGATGGAGGACACACTGGTACAGCAACTTTGAGGACAGGGAAGGAGGAAAAAGGTTATCTGGGAAACCCTCAGAGGCACGTTGCTTCCTGCCTTGGGACATCTGATCCCTGTCTCATCTCTGTAGTGCCACAGGCAGGATAAATAGATGTGTGAAGCTGCTGTTTCCTTTGCAGAGCAATGCTGTCCTGCCAAGGAGAACCTGGGGTCACAGATGCCTAATGCAGGGGGGAGCACCAAGGCACCTGCCCTGGCTACCTGGCATTGCTGAGGATTTAAGTGCCTTCCCCAGCAGCAGAACCCATGTCTGAGGCCTGTGGGAAGAAGGATCTTGCCTTCAGTGGGAGCCCCAGAGACCATCTGCCAGGCCAGAGAAATCTGGAAGTTATCCCCTGGCTCTGACTCCTGCTGCAGAGCACAGCAGAGGCCTGGCTGGCTTCTCCAGAGCCTGTGGCAAGGAACACTCACTTCAGCATCTGCTGGACTGGGGATGCTGGGGGAAGATGTAAACCATTGCTTAGCTGAGCAGCAAAGGCACCTACCTCCAGCCTCTGCTCCAGGATGGAGAAGATCCGCTCGATCCCAATGCTGACCCCCACGCAGGGCACCTTCCGGC
>JAWWES010000030.1:2545173-2576517 GCA_035583135.1 Lophotriccus pileatus | reverse complement strand
CCGATGCGATCTGCAGCCTCGGGAGAGAGCCCCTTCTCTCCCACCATCTCGCTCCTCACTTCCTCCCACGGCACCTGTGAGGGACACAAGGGCATCTGTTACTGCAGGACATTCTCCTCACCCACTGCCTCCACCAGCCCACATGAGCATAACTCTGCTGACTGTTGTCCTGCACATCTTGCTAATCATCTGTCTATCTCTATCTCTCGCATAGGAATTTTTCACCAACCACTGGAATCACCATGTTTTATTCCAAGAGATTCCTGAATCCTTTACCCACGCCACAACTTTGCTGCTGTGACACTCTTTGTGTCAAAAGGGGCCATGACACTGCCCAGCTGAAGACCAGAAGCATCTCCCCACAAGCCCAATGCTGACCTTGTCCAGCTTGTCCACGGTGGAACAGGCTGTTATGAACTTGCTCTCTGGGACGCCACAGACGGCAAACACACCGTTCAAAATCCGCCTGTCGTTGACCTGGGGGAGGGAGAGGCACACATAGCTCAGGGACATCCCCCCAGTGTCATTCCTTTGGTCCCACTGTATGGCAATCTGCAGCTGTTGGCACTTCCTCATGCCTTTCCCATGGGAAGGGAAGGTGTAGAGATATGAAAACCATCCCAAGACACTGTGGTTCTAGTTGGCTACTGGAATTTTGCAGGGGGCTGGGGTTAGTCCTGGAGAGAACTTTGCCAGCTGCAGACTCAGGAAACCTCCTGGCATTCCCAGCCCAAGCTCAGGTCCAGCCTTTAGCATGAGGAGGCAGAGATGGGATCAACTCCTGGGTCAGGCCTGAGAGTGGAAACAGGCACTGCTGCGTAAAACCCCAGGAACAACGAGCACTGCCTCCCACCGTGGCACAGAGACCCCGCCTGGCCTCACCTTGATGACAAAGTCCCCGAGCTGCAGGTCACTCAGGATCTCGTGCACGATCTTCAGGCACTCGGCATCGGGAATCATCGGGTCGAACTGCCCGGCGATGTCGAAGTCCTGGGGGCAGAAGCAGCAACGGAGGCTCCTGGCACAGCTGAGGGGCTCTGGCCGGGCACCCCACGCTGCTCTGCAGCAGCTGGAGGCGCTCCAGCCGGGAAAACCCTCCTGCCGCCCCAACACTCACGCACTGGTAGAACTCGCGGTAGCGGCCCCGGGTCGTGGCCGGGTTGTCCCTCCTGTACACCTTGGCCACGTGGTAGCGCTTCATGTTGTTGACCTTGTTCATGGCCAGGTAGCGAGCGAAGGGCACCTGGGCCCAGGGAGTTAAGGATGGGAACAGGGAGACGCAAAGCTGGACCTCACAGCCCTCCCCCTGTCTCCCTTTCCCTTTGCCAGCTGATCCCCAGTCTTTTTCACGATGATGGTGGGATTTTTGGGGTGTCCCGTGCAGGGCCAGGAGTTGGACTTTGATGTTCCCTGTGGGTCCCTTCCAACTCGGGATATTCTATGGTTTTTAGGGGAATCATCAGCCGGGGCTGCGGATGGGTAGAATGAAGCAGCTGCACTCCTCCAGCACTGGGACAGCTCCATTCCCTCCTCCTGACCCACTCAGGACAACACGATGCACACACTGGCCCTCTGTTGTCGTTCCACCCTCTCACAGTGTGATCAGAGGAAATTCAATGCACAGTCATACGGACACTGAACAGGAGAGATTTTGGGTGAGATGTGCAGGTGGAGAAGGCCTGGGATGGGCTCCTGCAGCAAACAGCTCTCCAGACAGCACTGGGAAGGTGGGATAGGCAGGGCAGAGGTGGGGACTGTGACTGGAAGGAGATAAATCCAGTACAGAGGAGCAGACTGGTGCAGGTCTGCAGCCCACGGGAGGGGCTTTGCTGTGGGTCCTGGCCTGGCTGGGGGTGGTGTGAGGTGGGGTCATGACAGTGACAGCCAGGTGGGGTGGACAAGGGGGCCCAACACCCCAGTGGGTCCTGCAGGCAGGGCAGGGCAAAGGGGACCCCACAAGGTGGGCTGCCACCATCCCCTCGGGGTGCCACGGTCCCCTGGGGAGCTCAGGATACGGTGAGGTCGTAGCGCAGGGCCAGCAGCTCCCCTCCCTGGTCCTGCAGCTCGTAGATGAGCTTCGTGTCCTCCCCGTACTTCCCCATCAGCGTCTCCTGGGGAGGGACGAGGGGGCTGCTGACCAGGTGGCTCTGGGGCACAGGGTCCCCCTTGGATGGGCAGAGTCCAGTCCCCCCCAGAGCCCCTCAAGTCAAGCCGGGGTGGGCATTACACACATCCCCCCTCGGACCTGGGTCCACCTCCCTGTCCCCCAACAAGTCCCAAGAGGAACTGTGAGCCCTGCCCTCCCCACACGAGGGGATCCCCCAGACCTGCCCTGAATCCCCGGGGGAAGACGGAGATTCCCAGTCCCGCAGGAGGGGGGATGTCCCACAGCCCCGTGGGTGTCCCGCCCCGCACCGAGGGGGTCCCCCCGCGCCTCACCCGCAGCTCCAGCACGGGGGTGTCGATGGCGGCCGCCCCGTGCCGCTTGAAGCAGGACACCACGGTGTTCAGAAGCCGCTCCCGCAGCGCCGCCTGCGCCGGAGGGTGGTCGCGGGTGCCCTGCCCGGGACGCGGAGAATGAGCCGTGAGCGGCGTTCCGTGCGGGAACGCTCGGTACCCACCGGCGGCGCCCGCAATCCCCGCCTTTACCTTGGGCGTCTTCAGCACCGACACCACCCTCCCGCTCCCGCCGCCGCCGCCGCCGCCCCGGGACAGAGCCGGCGGCCAGGACCGGGGGATGCTCTCCCGGTTCCCAGCGAGGCGGGGCCGCGGCGGTGCCCGGCGGGCAAAAGCGGCGGCGGCGGCGACGGGAACGATCCGCAGCATGGCCGGGAGCGGCACCGGGAGCGGCACCGGGAGCGGCACCGGGAGCGGCACCGGGAGCGGCACCGGGAGCGGCACCGGGAGCGCGGGGACACGTGACACCGGCGGCACGTGACACCGGGGGCGCACGTGACAGCGGGGGCGGGAGGCCGCGCTTTACGGCGCCGCGCGACAGCTGCCGGTGCCGCCCCCCCTCAGGCCGCCATGGCGTCGGGCAGCGGGGTGCGTACCCCGGGGTCGGAGCTGCCGCGCCCCCCCCCCCCCCGAGGCTCCTCCCGCGCTCGCCGGGGCTTGGGGAGGGCCGTGGGGGCTGCGCTGAGGGAGGGCGGGGTGTGGGGTGTGGGGCAGGGCCGCGCCGCGCTGGGGGGACCCGCGGTCAGGCCGCGGCGTGAGGGACCCCCTCGGGGATGAGGGGCGCGGTGCGAGGGAGCACATCCCTGCGCTTTGTGTCCCTGCGTGTGGGCGGTGGGAGGTTTGGGGCCCTGGGAAAGGCCCCGATGTGCTCAGGGCTGGAAGGGCCCCGCCGCGATCGCGCCCGTCGGGGAGGCGGTGGAGTCGCCGTCCCGGGAGGTGTTTAAGGAGAGGCCGGACGTGGCACTCGGTGCTCTGGGCTGGGTGACGAGGTGGTGTTCGGTCACAGGGTGGAGCCACTGGTCTCAGAGGGGTTTTCCCAGCTCAGTGATTCTGTGATCCTCCCCCTGTCCCAGCCTGAGGTGACTGAACTGCCCCAGCCCCCCGGGGGTCCCACCCCAGGGACCTCCTGGGATGGGCAGTGGCTCGTGCAGGCGTCTCCCTCCTCCCTTCCCTGTTCCCCCACTCCCTGTGGCCTCTCGGCCGCCCTGCTTTCTCCCGGCTGCATTTCACACTGTCCTGCTGGAGAAGCAGCTCCACAACTCCCTGACAGGAGGGGGGAGCCAGTCGGGCTCTGCTCCCAGGGAACAAGGGCCAGGATGAGAGGAAACGGCTCAAGCTATGCCAAGGGAGGGTCAGGTTGGACATCAGGAGGAAATTCTTCCTGGAAAGGGTGTTCAGGCATTATAAGGGGCTGCCTTGGGAGGTGGTGGAGTCCCCACCCCTGGAGGTGTCCAAGGAAGGACTGGATGTGGCACTCAGTGCTCTGGGCTGGGGGACAAGGCAGGGATTGGGCACAGGGTGGACTCCATGGGCTGGGAGGGCTTTTCCAGCCTCGATGATTCTGGGATTCTGTGAATGCTGAGATGGGGTGGGTGAGGGGGGTGCTTGGCTGGACAGCCAAGATGGTTTGAACACCTCCAATGACACCCCAGAGCTGCCAGCAGCGTAGGGGCTGTGTTTTTCTGCTTT
This sequence comes from Lophotriccus pileatus, assembly GCA_035583135.1. Taxonomy (NCBI): domain Eukaryota; kingdom Metazoa; phylum Chordata; class Aves; order Passeriformes; family Tyrannidae; genus Lophotriccus; species Lophotriccus pileatus. The sequence goes on along the minus strand of JAWWES010000030.1, from coordinate 2,572,371 downwards.
TTCTAGGTTTTTTGGCCCTTCTTTTCTTCCTTGAAGCCACTTGCTGAGAAGTGAGAAGGGAGGCCCTGGCACAGGTTGCCCAGAGAAACTGTGGCTGCCCCATCCCTGGAAGTGTCCAAGGCCAGGTTGGACGGGGCTTGGAGCAACCTGGGCTGGTGGAAGGTGTCCCTGGCCATGGCAGGGGGGTGGGACTGGATGATCTTCAAGGTCCCTTCCAACCCAAACCATTCTGGGATTCACTCTGTGATTCCATGAAGTGAGCAGTGATGGAGGTGAGCAGCAGGATGTCTCCCCAGGAGGAAGATGAGGCCTCTGGTTTGTTCTCAGCTATGAGCTGAGAATTCCTGGTGGATTGAGTCAGGCTTGAGACTCCTCTATTATTTAATAGGCTTTGGTGCTGATACTGAGCAGGTCATTGATGCCTGTCTCAAGAGGGAACAGGAAGCTGTGGGGCACTTCTGGTTATTAATTGTTGTTACTAATTTGGTAAATACTCTCTGAGATAACGATTTTGGGGTTGCAGCCCCCCTGCCTCCACCAGAGCAATTCAGAAACATCCCTTCAGGTGTTGTCCAACCAAGATCTTGTCGAGCAGTTGGGTTTAATTTCTTTCCCCATGCCTGGACGAGGCAGATTGCTAAAAGAGCTGCAAAAGACTCTTTTCCTTTTATTACAACAGGAGAGAGAGAAGCAGCAAATAAACCTCCCCCTCTGCAGGGGGATTTGTGATAATGCCTGGCATGCAGGAGAGCCTGGAAAATACCCCCAAACGTTAATTTACACTCTGTGATATTTTCTTTTCTTTTGCTCAGGGTGGTTAATAAAACCTGTTACGACATCCTTAAAGTGCTTAAGAAAGCTCTGGGAATAAATGAGAATTTTTCTACGCCTCCCCAAGGCATTTTCATCCCTATCAGTAGTTGTTCGTTCCATTTGAAGGATTGCCAGAGGAGAGAACCTTAAATGGCTGTGCTGCTGCTGTAGCTCCAAATGGGATTTGTGTCCTTTGGATTGTGATTGGATTCTTGATTTGGCTGAACGGAGAAGGCGGGGGGAGCGTGGGGGTCCTTCTCTCCCGGAGGTGTTTTTAAATACATCTGTCCTTTTTTTAATGTGAAACTGAGAGGCTCTCCCTGCCGTGCTGAGGGAGATGCAGCTCTGTCCAAATGGGAGTTATCTGCTCAGGGAAGCAGGGAGGTGGCTGAGTTAAACCATGGCTGATCCCAGGTACAGGGACCTGAGGTGCAGATGGGGCAGACGCTGGGAAGGGCCTGAGCTGGTTTGGTCAGGGTGGGTGTGGGTGGAACGGAGATCCTTGTGCAGTCACTTCTGCCCTCAGAGTTGGGGACTGGGTGAAAATCCAACCCACAAAATAGTCTTTGTGTTCGTCTGTGCCTTCATTTGAATTCAGCCTCTCTTCACACATGTGCTGTGTCCAGCTCTGGGACCTCAGCACAGAACAGAAATGGGTCTGCTGGGGCAAGTCCAGAGGAGGCCACGGAGATGCTCCAAGGGCTGGAGCCCCTCTGCTCTGGAGCCAGTCTGGGAGAGCTGGGGGGGCTCACCTGGAGTAGAGAAGGCTCTGGGGAGACCTAAGAGCCCCTTTCAGAGCCTAAAGGGGCTCCAGGAGAGCTGGAGAGGGACTTGGGACAAGGGATGGAGGGACAGGACAAAGGGGCATTGCTTCCCACTGCCAGAGGGCAGGGTTAGATGGGATATTGGGAAGGAATCCTTCCCTGTGAGAGTGGGGAGGCCCTGGCACGGGTTGCCCAGAGAAGCTGTGGCTGCCCCATCCCTGGAAGTGTCCAAGGCCAGGTTGGACAGGACTTGGAGCAACCTGGGCTGGTGGAAGGTGTCCCTGCCCATGGCAAAGCTGTGGAATGAGATGATCTTTAGTGTCCCTTCCAACCTAAACCATTCCATGTTTCCATGAACTTCCCCTGTCACTGCCAGGGAGAGCTCTGTGGAGCTGCTGAAGGCCCAGTGCCTCGGAGGTGTTTCTGTGGAAAGCTGCAGGAGCTTTCTGTGCATTTTGTACAGGTGCTTCCCTGGTACCTCCAAGCCCTGCCTTGACAGACAGGGTTTCACAGCCTTTTCTGGCTTGTTTTGCTGTACTTGGAAATCCCACACTGATGCTTCTGATTTCACAGCGAAGACGGCATTTTGATGCCTGTAACAGCCTTCCCTGCTCCTGCATTTTAATCAAATTCACTCTAGCTCAGACTGTGTTTCACAGCTTCCCCACCTTTATTTGCAGCTTGGGTTCAATTGACTTTTGGAAGGAGTAGGTGTAATCTGTGCTGTGTCTGCCAGGGGGCACTTCCCAGGTCTAAGATCCAGCACTTTCAATCCTGTTTGGGTCTAGTTTTCCAGACCAAAGCCTGGATGATCGTCTCAGGAGCTATTGAGATAAACTCATTTCTTCTCTCAGTGCTCTGAAATCCTTCTGTAAGTACCCAGAGCCACGCTGAGAGTGATTCTCTTAAGCCACATCCATAATTCCTAGATAGGAAAACAAAGGATATGGGGATATAACATAATGCCCCTAATTTACTGCTGTGGTCTCTCAGGCCGAGTGATTCCACCTCTTTCCCCTCTCAGAGGTGATCAGACTGTGTGATAAATGTTAATGCACTTTGTTTCCCTCCCAGAACAAGAACCTGGACTTCCGCAGGAAGTGGGACAAGGATGAATATGAGAAACTGGCGGAGAAGCGGCTCACGGAGGAGAGAGAGAAGAAAGATGGTGCGTAGTGTGCTGGCCCCAGGCAGGCTGTGCTGTGCTGGCAGTGAGTCTCCCAAATCCCTGGAGTTTGGGAGGGAGAGAGCAGCTAGAAGTCAAATCCCAGAGGGGAAAAACTGGCTTGCTCCAATCCTTTTTCCTGTGTTTGCCACTGAGTGTATTTTTTTGACAAAAGGAATCAATGAGAACCTTTGGCTGCCTGTTCTTTGTGGAGGGAGGGGAACAGTCAGTCCCTGAAACAAGGAGCTCTCAGAATATGACCCGAGTCAGAGCTGGAGATACCTCAGAGATGTACCTGGTTCTAGTAGGAAGCAAATCCTTTACTCATTTGAAAACAAAGGTGTATTTTCAGGATGGATCAGGTGGTCCCAGGTTCCCAGCAGGCCCCTCTTCACCAAGGGGAACACGAAATGCACCATGTCAGGCTTGACCTTTTGTTTATGTTTTAGGCAAACCAGCACAGCCCGTCAAAAGGGAACTTCTGCGGCACCGGGACTACAAAGTGGACCTGGAATCCAAGCTGGGGAAAACCATTGTCATCACCAAAACTACCCCTCAGTCAGAGATGGGGGGGTAGGTCATGGTCTTGTTGGAGTCTCAGAATTGTGCTGGGGGGCTGTGACACAGCAGGGACCCCTCACAGGGCACCAGGAGCTGGTTTCCTCCTGTGTTTGGAGCCCGGGGCAGTGGGACTGCACTGGTTTACACCTAAATTGTGTCTCCTGGGGTAACATAGGGAAGAGACCCAGCAGGCTGAGCCCTATTCAACATTATTCCTTGATATCAGTGTTACCCAACTGTAGGAACAACAAGGAGGCAAATCTTGGCCACCTGCTTGGGTTTCTTTAGCCAGGCCTGCTTGCACTGAGAGCAGGGCTGCTGCTGATTTGAGATTTTGGTTTGGATATCTGTTTACAGGGAATGGGAGAAACATCCACATACCTGTCCTTAGGAATGGTGTTTGGCCACTGTTTGTGTGCATCATATTCCACCAAAGGCTGAAGGGATTCTGAGCTCACCCTAAAAGACTGTGCTGAGTTTGTGTCACCTCAGAGTGAGCCTGTTACTGTCTCCCTGGCCAGCAGTGCCAGGGAGATGTGCAGCCCTGAACAGCATCCAGGCATGGAAGTGCAGCCCCTGGCTGGGCTCTTGCAGCACATCTTAAGATGGGCAGAAAGCACATTAGGGAGTTGCTGTGTGAGGTGATGGGGATGGCAGGACTCACCTTGCAGCCAGGTGAGAGGCTGTGGGACGTAAAGGAGCCGGGGAGGACAGGTTGCAGAGTCCATCCCACCTGCCTGGGTGTGACTGGAAGGGGAAGATGCTGTGGCTGGCATTGCATAGCAGCTCAGGATTTGGTTTCTGTCGTGTCAGAGGGGTGTTGGTGTAAGGGCAGATACCTCTGGGGCATCTCTGTCCATCTGGAGTGTGCCCTTGCTTGTTGCTCTTCACTGGGATCCTCTTGCCCTGGAAAAAAGTCCCATATCCCAGTTGACATGCAGATTGTCTCAAATAGCTGTTCTGTGGGATGGGGTTTGTCTCATGCTTTGGGGTTAATCTTTTCTCTCTCTCCTGCCAGGTACTACTGTAATGTATGTGACTGTGTGGTGAAAGATTCCATTAACTTCTTGGATCACATCAATGGCAAAAAACGTAAGGATCATTTATTTCTCTGCCTCTGGTTGGTTGAGTTGGAGGGTTGTTCCCTTCCTGCATCACCCATGTCTGAGGGCTGAACACATCTGTGGATTAGTGTGCTTTGGAGATCAGGATGTAGGGACTGTTTGCTCCTGAGAGCTGTGGAGGTGCTGCCTTTATCTCCTGGCACCTTCCAGAGTGCTGGACCATTCTCATGGAATAAGCCCAGCAGAAATAGTGATGGTGTACTCTGGTTAGGTGTATCTTCCCGGGGTCAGCAAATCCCTGTGTCTCCTGAAAATCTGGAGAGAGGCTTTTCACAGCACTGAAACTGTAATGAAATTTTTAGAGAAGTCTGTCACTGGCCCAATTTTGGGTTGGAAACTTCTCTTTATAGAAGTCAAGTGTGAAGCTCAAAAGTGGCTGGTCCCTGAGCTCCGGATCAGAGCTTGTGAGGATGGAGGCAGAGGATCAGCAGAGGCAGGAGTGGGGTAATTTGAGTCTGGAGCTGTCTCCAGCAGTGTGGTGGTGGTGTCCTGTACCTCACTCTGGTTCTTGCCTCTGCTGCTGTGCTGATGCAGTTAAACCAAGACAAAGACAAGAGGGAAGAATTCCCAGTTTATCAGTCTGTTCCCGTAGTGTGTTTAATCTGAAAAACAGGACTGTACCCTCAAACTGACTGTGATCATTGCTTTTCCTTGGCATGTTCAGAGAGTGGGGGAATGTGGAGAAATTAAAGGAGCAGCAGGATACACTGACACACTTCTCATGTTGTTCCTTCCCTTGGAGGTGTTTCTGGCTCCTTGTGGGAGTCAGCAAATGGCCCCTTTGCAAAAAGGCAGGGAGCTGTGTGCTCCAGACCTGCACATGGGGCAGTTTGAGAACGGGGTGTTCAGAAGATCGCTGAGGGCTTGTTTTCTGTCACTCAGAAAAGGAAACCCAGCGTGTTAAATCCCTGTGCCTTTATGTGGTTTGGAGGAGGGTGTTGACATGTCTTGTTTGACATGTGAAATTGTCAAGAAATCCGTATGAGAGAGCCTGGAATCCAAAATCCTGGCATGGCTGTGTGGATGGGCAGGAGCTGCAGGGTTGAACTGGGGCTGGGAAGTGGCTGATGCACAGTACCTCGGTATGAGTTAGGAGCTTTTGATCCAAGGCCATAAATCTGGCACAAACCTGCTTGTTCTTGGCAGCCTTCTTACTGTTCTTGGTGTGTGGTTTGAGCCTCCAAGTGCTGCTGCATCCCTGGGACAGACCCATGCATGGCTGCTGGAGTCAACTGGCTGTTTGGATCTACCCAGGAATGCGGGTTGGAGACATTGCTGGGGATGGCCCCTCCAACCTAGGCTTGCCCATGAGTGAGAAACTGGGAATCTGCTCTAAACAGACACTAAATTTGGAGTCTGGCTTAATATTTCCTGTCCTTGCTTTAGTGAGGAATGTCCTTTGTAATCAGGATCTCTGAGTGCCACTCATGTCTTGTTTAGCATCATCCACTGCCAAGACATGCCAGTCTGTCAGTTTTATTATGGCTCCTTTTTCAACACTCTGACCCTTTTTTATTCCACTGGTCCAAGACTAAATTTCCTGAAGCATCAGAGCACCAACGTGACAGGGAGCATCCATATAGGGAGCCTTAAAAGAACAGTTAATGTTTGTCTTGTTACAAGTAATGTTTGGCTTGTTGTGGTCACTGCTGGTTTGGGTTTTGGTGTCCCCCTAAAACCCACGCCCTCTGACCTAAGAAATCCTTGTGCACAGGTGTAGCCCAGGCCTGGAAGCCGCTTTGAGGGGGTGGAGGACAGGCAGGAAGACGCTGCTGTGCTGTTTCAGTTGGGATCAGGGATGGGGGCTGTGCAGAGCACTGAGGGCTGCAGGTGTTGCTGAACGCGGCTGATTCCCCTCCTGTTCTCTAGACCAGAGAAATCTGGGCATGTCCATGCGGGTGGAGCGCTCCACGCTGGACCAGGTGAAGAAACGCTTTGAGGTGAACAAGAAGAAGATGGAGGAGAAGCAGAAGGACTATGACTTTGAGGAGAGGATGAAGGAACTCCGTGAGGAGGTGAGTCTGGGGCAATACCTGAGGGAACAAGGCTCCCCAGAAACACATTTTGGGAGGAAATCAACCCCGTTTCCTCATCTTGTTCCACAGAAGCCTTGTTCTTGGTATCACTCTTGTCTGCTGCTATGAGTGGGTTTTAGTTTTTTATTATTTGCTCTTTTAAAGGTTTTTGCTGCTGTCCCTGGGAACCTTCTTCTTCCTCTTTCTGTGGGAGGATAACTTTTAGTGGTTCGGGTTTCCACGGAATGTGGCATGAGCCCATTTTCTGTCTCCCATTAGTTGTGTTGGAACTTGTGTGCTCTGAAAGCAGACCCATGTCTTTGTCCCTTAACTTCCACAGTTCTTAGGATTGCCAGGATCCTACTCCACGTGGCACTTGCTTCTGTATGGCCTCCTTGAGTGTCAAAGGGCTTTGTGAGCAGTGTGCTGTGGTGTGAGATGTGTGAGGAGGAGGTGAAAGGCAGCAGATTCCTCTCAAACCAGGGCTTAGGTGTCAGTAAACATGAATATCAAGTTGATTTGAAAACCCAACGAAGTTCTGACAGCTGAGCAGCTGCTATGGGTGCTCCTGCCCCATCAGCAGCCATGTAATAACCCAAGATTACAAATCACTGCCCATTGGAGTCTCCCTGCCCAAGCCCTGAGCTTTGCTTCACCACAGGGGAGCTCTTTGGGGTGCTCACAGAGCAGCCCCATGCTCTGCTCTCGGGCCCATCTGTTTGGGGGGTAGGAGGGAGGTGCCCCAGCAGCACAGGGAGTGCTGTGGGTTGAAAAGCTGCTGCCAAGTCCAGGGATGGCAGCAAGGATGGCAGCAACTCCTGGTGCAGCCTTCTCTGGGTCACGGTGCCGCAGGCCGTGCTGGGGATGGCAGGAGCTGAAGCCGTGCTTGGTGTCACCTGGTACAAGCCTGGCTTTGTTCCAGGGCTTGTGATCCTCACAGAGCAAAACACTTTGATTAGAGCAGCACAAACTCTTTGATGCCAAACCCCCCCTCCAAAGCTGCTCAGAGCTTCAGCTTCTGTTCCAGTGAGCAGCTGTCACTCTGCCAGGCCGAGAGCCAACAGGCATCACAGTCACTGGCACAGGGCGTCGGGTGAGGGAACAGCCTCCTGCTTTCAAACCAGCTCCTCCTTGCCTCAGCCTTCATTCCAGGCATAACTTGTGATGTTTGCTCAGAAGAGAGAGTTGCACAAGGCTTTTTTTTTTCCTTTTGGCTACATCCTGTGTGTGTGGCTCTGCTCTTGGGGTGGGAGGCGGGGTGGTCTGGATTCTCTGGGAAACATCCTCCTCGGATGGAGGCCAGGATTTCTGCTGCCTGTTTATTTCCTCAGGCGCAACTCGGGTGCCATGGGCAGGACATGGCTTTAGTTGTGCAATGCCCAGTGTCTCAAGAGCTCCCTCAGCTCAGGAGGTGCCAATTGTGTTGCTGTTGTGTCTCTTGCTGCAGGAGGAGAAGGCCAAAGCCTACAAGAAGGAGAAGCAGAGAGAGAAGAAGAGGCGGGCAGAGGAGGATTTGACCTTTGAGGAGGATGATGAAATGGCAGCTGTGATGGGTTTCTCTGGTTTCGGCTCAACCAAAAAGAATCACTGAGCAGCTCTGGACTCTCCTCTTTCTCTAAACAGTTTGTTTTTACCCAGGGAACTCTGGATAACTCTTAAAGACTTGATGGAGGACTTGTATGTAAATCTCTCAGTAGAAGTTGGCTGGAGGAGTCGAAAAGTGATTCCATGCTCTACCTGTGCTGCAGAACAAGCTCCGCCTCTCATTAGCTTCCCATCTCCTTCTGTGTCCTAGATCTGGCTGCTGCTCAGCTGCTCTGTGGCCATGTGCGTGCCGGGAACTGCTCTGCTGGGTACATTTTTGTGTCAATAAAGTGCAGCCATTCTGCACAGGTGGCCTGGTTCAGGATTAATCTAGTTGTCAACCAGGCCCTAGTTGTCACCCGGGCTGTGTTGGAGGCGCAGGGAGGGATCCAGTTTTTTTTAGGATTGTCACAGAAGGAAATGTGCCACAGCAAGCGGTGTGAGCGGTACAGCCTGCATCTTCATGGCTTGTGCTGAGCAGGGCTGGTGGCTGCATGGAGTCTGGGTTGCTGAAACTTTCCTGTGTGTTTTACCTGCAAGGGAGACTTCCTTGCTTTTTTCTTTGTGTTTTATCCCATAATTTTCATTATCTTTTAAGGCAGGGGAGAAATTTCTCCCCGCGACTGGTCTAGGATAGAGCCAATGAAAGAAAGGTGTGTTCGATTTGCCAGAAATAAATGGATTGTTTTAATTGGTCCTTTGGTGGGAGTTTGATGCCTTATTTATTTTGAGAGCTTCTGCTGCCCACTGAGAGGAGCTGCTGATGTCTCCTGTCAGCACAAAGCTGGGCTGGCCTTGTGGGGACCTCGATGGAGACAAAGGCGTGGTGTGTGCCCCCTCTCCTGGCTCAGCTCTCAGCTGCCCTAGATGGGCAGTTGCCATCACTGTTGGCTTTTTTCAAGTGGTTCTGGAGAAGGGTGTAAGAACTTGGGAGGGGGAAGGGACTTCAGGGCTGGGGACCTGCATTTCCATCATGTAATCCAAGACAGGCTGGGCTGCTTTCCAGATTTTACCAGCCTTAGTATATTAAGGGCCATTTTTTTCCTGTCTACTGGCTGTCAGTGTCTTTTCACCTCTGCCCTCCCCTAAATCCACTTCATTTCAGCTTTTATTTACCTCAGTCAAACCTTGTGTGACTCATTTCCGTCTGCAGTTAGGATTTATATTTTGCATGGCTGGGTTTTCGTGGCTCTGTCTCACTCTCCTCTCTCTTTTTATGTATATTGATGAAATCCTTGCGCTTGCCCTTCTCCGTGCTCGTATGAAATTTCCAGCCTGGGGAAGGCTGCAGTGTTTAGCCTGCTCTTTCTAATACATCTAGAACAAATCCTGTAATGTTGTGCTGCTGTTTTAATTCCTTAATCTTAGCCTGCTGACAGCTTCATTGCCTCAGGTCTTTCCGCTTCAATTCAGATTATAATCCCCGTTGAAGATGCTATTGAAATGATATATAGCCAGTCAGATACAGCTGTCCTTGGAGGTTTGACCCTTTTAACTTGGCAATCCTTTGACTTCGGCTCTCTGAGCACACGGGCTGGGAGGGCAACTTTCATTCCAGCCACGTTCCCAGCGCTGTGCAGGCTGCAGCACGTGGCTCCGGCTGAATGGGAGAGTGGAGCCGCTCGCGCCTTTGTGCCCTCCGGGGTGCGAAAGGGATGCTGCCGTGGTTTCATACACATTAAAAGTTTAGGATGTTTCAGAGAAGATTTAGCAGCAGCCATTTTATCCCAGCCACCAGCTCTGCAGACACCCAGCCCCTCTCTGCAGCTGGAACTCGGTTGGCATTCCTTGGGAAGGGCTGCCCCGCAGCCTCCCTGTTTCCCAGCTTGTGACCTTGGAGCCAGAGGCTGCTGCCTTGGTTTCCCCGTGGAGCATCCCGCTGTTCTTGTCCATCCTGGCACACCCAAGGGGCGAGGTGTGAAACGGGCAGCCCCCCAAAAAACCTTCCTGGGGAGGTGGTCGGGCTTGTGCAGCCTCCTGTCACCGGGCCCTTCCCGTCCCTGCCTGCTGCTCCCCATCCCCAGGAGATGGGGAGGAAATCCCTCCGCAGTGCAGCGCTTTCATTAACGAGATTCCTCTCGGGTGTAAAGCCTGTCATCCCCAAACCCATCCCGAGGCCACCTGCACCCTGGGGGCCGAAGCCCCGGCCCCAGCTCCCCGTGCTGGGGCTGCTCACGCCGGGGGAGTGCAGCTCTTTGTCTCGGCGGCTTGCTGGGAGCAGTGGTGTGTGCGGCAGCAGATACAAGCTCTTGCTGGATTCCCAGCAGCGGGAGCTGCCTCTAGCCAAGGATGAAAAGCTGGTTTCATGGGAGGAAATAATATTTAGAGAAGAGACAGATAACATTCCCTGAACCAGCCATGTTAACCCTTTACTTCCACTGCTGTTTGCAGGGGTGGTAACCCTTAGCTCGTGGCTCCCAACACTAGAGCTGTTGGTTCTCTGTGACTCTTCATTACCATTCACTATCTCCATGATGAATTTAAGGTGCTGGATGTGCCTGTGTAGGTCAGGACTTGGGACTTTAATTGGAGAGAGGGAGGCCCCAGCTCTGCACCTCCCCTTTCTGCTTCCCCTTCCACCCCAGCAAACAGGGCCAGGGTGCTCTGCGCCTGCTGGGTCCTCCATTTGCTATTGTCAAAAGGGGATGCAGCTCTTCCACGGGTTAAAACTAGGATCTGGTGGAGTAGGGAGGGGCATTCTGCATGGTTCCCACATCCAGGCTGGAGTGTCCTGCCTGGTCTTGCTGTGAAAGTGTTTTGAGGTGCCTGGAGCCAGCTTGGTGCTTGTTCCCACCACCTGGGTAGAGGGACAAGGCTGTGCCTTGGGCATGAGGCAGTTCCTCATGATCTGTGGCTCTGAGGACCTGGGGGAAGGATGAGGGTGTCCTAGACAGTCTGGGGACCATGCTCAGCCTGAACTGGCCTCCAGTGGTTCCATCCTATTAAACATTGATGGCAGTGTTTGGAGATGCACCCACAGCAGACCCTAGAGAAAACAAATCTGTCTTGCCCTCTCCACTTCCTCTCTCCCACACTTCTTCCCTGATCTCACCGTGGAGAGGAGGGCTGAGGCCTCATGGAGTGGCTGAGCACCAACATCCTGCTGTTCTTCCCTTTCCTTCCTTCCTGGGCACCCCCCCAACCCTTCCCTCTCCTGCCAGCCCACCTCCACTCTTTACACGTCCTCCTTGGGACTGGAGCAGTGGCAGCAGCATTCCCACCATCCCAGTAAAATGACTGGGATCAGGGAGCGGCAGTGATTCTAGAGAAGGAGTCCCAGCCCAGACCTGTGTATTGCTCTGCCTGGGTCAGCTGAATCATTCCCTGCTTCCATGACTTTATTAGCAAAAGACATGGCTTTTCAGCACTTTACATCAGTTTTACATCCCGAAAGGTTTAAGAGCTTGGCAGGAGCTGCAGTCCTCCCACTGCTCAGGCCACAAGCTACTGCTGGCCCAGTTAGGCAGCAGTTCTTGCCATTTGCCATCGTTAAAGCTAAACAACATCCATAGGCAATATCCCTGGAAACCTTCCTGCCTTGCTTTGACCTGGTACAGCAGTGCCAGGAGGCTGTGCCACCAAATCCCTGTTTTGCTGAGGCTTCTGGGTCTTTCACACTCCATCAGTTGACCTGCTGCTGTGGCACCATCCCACACAACCCCAGAGCCAGTATTCCTGCCCTTCCCAGTCTATGGACACCCTGAGAGCCACCTGGATCAGTCGAGCCTTGGCCTGACCTGTAACCTGTCCTGCAGGGGGACAAGGTGTCCCCAGAGGAGAGCCCCACCTGTGGAGGGGCAAAGGTTCAGCCCCTGGTTGGTGCTGGGGTTGCTGCAGAAGGGAGCAGGAATCGTAGAATCCTGGTTTGGGTTGGAAGGGGCCTCAAAGCTCGTCTGCCAGGGACACCTTCCACTATCCCAGGTTGCTCCAAGACCCATCCAACCTGGCCTTGAACACTTCCAGGGATGGGGCAGCCACAGCTTCTCTGGGCCACTGAGGAAGGAATGAGAGGCAGGGTGGAGATTTGTAGAGAGAAAATCCCTGGGCTGGGAGGTTTTTGCTTCTCACCTGCAGCTTGGCTGGGAAGCTTGAACACACATTTTTCAAACAGGGGACACCCACAGTGAAGTGGTTCTTGACCTGGAGACCTCAGCAAACTGGGCCACTCTCCACACAATTTTTGGGGCTGAGCCGGCTCAGGCCACAGGTGGGATCAAAATGGAACAAAGGGAGCTCTTGAGTGTTCCAAACTGGAAGGAAGGAGACAGCCCTGGCGCCACCCCCGTCCCAGTCGGATCTGCTGCCACAGCCAGGTTGGAGGCTCGCTGGAAGGATGGATGATTTCTGGGCTCAATGTGGGGCTCCTGAGCACAGGGGAGGTTTTGCTTTGTTGCAAGCGAAGTACAAAACCATCGTCAGCCAGAGAACAAACAGCTCCGGGCTGGAGAGGGAGCAGGGAGAGGGAGGTGGGGAGGAGCAGGGGGAGCGCGGGGACAGGGCGTCCGCAGGAGGTTTTTCGGGGACTTGTGATCTCAGAGCAAATTTCTGCTGTTGGCTGCGCACCAGTGGCACCATTTCACCAACTCATGCGTGCCTCCCCACCGCCAGCTCCGCGGCGCTGAGCGCCCCGGGGGGGTCAGGGCCGCTCTGCGGAGGGCTGCGGGAATATGGTCCCTGCTCGGAGAGCGTGTGATCTGCCAGGCAGCCAGGGAGCCCCGGGGACACTGCCATGCCTTTGTTCCTCCTTCTCTTTCTTTTCCACCTTCAGATTTTTTTTCCCCTCTGCTTCCAGCTGCGTATGCAGCACTCCCCCCCCCTCCTTTCCACCCACAGTTCCTGTCTTGGTTTTCCTTCCCCTCTACAAATATGTGTTCCTTAGGCTCCTTTTCCTCCCTGCCCGGCTCCCCTCATCAACGTTGCCTTTCCAAACTTCTCTTTTTTCCCTTCTCCCTGTTTTCCCACAGGCCCTCCTCATCCCTTCCCCTTCCTGCTTCTCTCCCCTTCCCTCCAGCCTCTCGGGCTCCCGTTCACTCACTCGTCTCCCCTTCTCTGACAGTTTGGGGGAAATCTGTCTGTGTCAACACACAAATTCCATTATTTATTGGCTGAGCTGAGCGGGGTCCTACACTCGTCTGTAATTGTCTCCAGATCAAAGCGGCTGCTGATGGCAGCTTTGCCTTCTCGCAGCAGAACACCACCCCCAGCTTCCAGCTCCCCATCCTCCCGGGGGAGTCGGGTGCGTGTGCGTCGACACCCTCGATGACTGATCTCCCAGACAGAGAGGAAAGAAGTAGGGCTGGTGGGGGAGAAAAGGGAGACCTGGAGGATCTGCAAAGCTCCCAGGAGAAGATGGGGATGTTGGGGAGTGTCCCAGGGGGACACACAGTCCCTGATAGAGGCCGGGAGAGAGTGGGAAGGTAGAGGTGGTCCATATCCTGGGAATGGGGACAGAAAAATGAAGTGAAAGGAGGGGCAGGGAAGCAGGAAACATTCCCATATTTGTCCAGGATTGGAAGAATTAGAATTTTTACTCCAGAGATCCAGGATGTCTCCATAGAATCAGATGGGTAAAACCTAGAAATAGGGACAAAGGAAACATACCTTTTCCTGCCTTTCCCTTCTGAAACCACCAACTTATCCCAGGGATGTGGGACTCCAACATGGAATGCAGGCACTGGGATGTTGTTTGGGTGTTGATGCAAGATGTGTGTGTGGAGAGGACAAGGAAACATCCAGTCCAACTTCTGCCCCTTGGCATCCTTGTTGGCATTCCAGCTCCATTTCCAGCTGCTCTTTAGAGCATTATCCAAGGAGAGGGAGGAGAGGAGAGGTTCCAGGATCTAAGCACAGGATCATGAGTTCTGCCAAGGGAAGCTGTAAGGGTTATGTTTGGGCTGTAAGGGTTGTAGCCCCTTACTTTGGGAGCTGACAAGGTATTCCCTTGTGGCAAAAGGACCTTCTTCTCAGGAAAGAGCAGTCCAAATTTCTTGTAGAGTTACCCACGCAGAGGGGAGAACTGCAGTGGTTTCACTGCTGGAGGAAGTGAGGTCAATTAGAACCCCTCTCCCTGGGGCCAGTCTTCCCATTTTATCAAGAGACACTGGGGGACTTGGGAATCTTTTGTTCCACACAGATCTGCAGACACCAAAAGACACGGCCACCATCAGCAGCCCTGGCAGCTCAGTCCTCTCTCGCTGCCCAGTACATGGAGCTGCCAGGCTTAAGCCATGGCTCTACATTCCTAAGGTTGTTCTGTTCTCCCCAGCCTTCCTCCTTATGATACCCTCCCTGGCTTTACCACCAAACCTTCTCTGGCATATTTTTGCACAGAATTCAGGCAGTTTCATGTACACTTCTCCTTGAAAGGTATTTTTCCAAGCCTTGAATCAGTTTTTTAATCTTCTTTCAAAACTTTGGGTACAGGTACTATGCCTAATATTCCAAGATCAGTCACACTGGTGCCTGACAGAGGAGAGGTGTCACCTCCTCTCTCCCAGAGCCTCTGCTATTCCCTCATGCAATCATTTCACTCTTTCTTACCTTTAATTTCCTGATCACTGATCTCCCCTTCCTTCTCCATCCTTCTCAGCAGAGAAGAGACATTCCCTTAGGACACTTTAGGGAGACCCTCCAAGTGGCCCAGGGCAACGTGAGTCCCAGCTCTCAGGATAATGGGGACATATCCTACTTTTTCTTTGTGTCCCAGGTCTCTTATTTCAAGATCAATAAGACACCAGCCATTAGAGCAACTCCCTTTGCAGTTTGGGCTTGCAAGAAATTCCCCTCCTCTGGAGCAGGAGGGGACACATTGGCTTCCTGAGCTGCCACTGGTGTCTGTCTCTTACAGGGAGCCAGAACTGCCTCCCCCAGAAGCTGAGCAGGAATGGGGCCCACGTCCCTTTGTTCTGAAAGTGCTCAGAAGTAGGTGATGGCTACAGAGTCTTCACCTGGAGCTGAGCCTGTGTCTCAGCTGCCATCTGTCCTGGGCAGAGGGACTGGGGGGAAAAGAGGGACTGTTCCAAAAGAATCCAGCGTCCTCTACCAGTAGTGACCCTTGAGTTGGTCACCTCAGCTACATCTTCTCACCTACAAACCACATAGGACTTCATGAACACATCCTGTCTGGTGCAAAAGGTCTCCCTGCACTGCTGCTGGGGAAGAGGAGGATGCTGAGCAACTCCAGTACGCTGCAGGCCAGACCACATGGACAAGGGAATGGAGTCCCCAGCATCCTTCATTGCTCCATTCAGCTCTGTGTGTGGGGTCTGTGAAGAGAAATGGCTCCTGACAAACATGGGACCTGTACTCTCAGACCCTGGGCTCTTGGGCAGGGACCTCCCTTGCCTTGGTGGCCTCCTCACCTCTGCTTAGCGTGGGTTGCTACAGATTGGGACTTTCTGAATCATCCCAGGGTTTTGTTCCATCAGGACCTCTGGAGGTCCCTGGCACATCTCTGCTCAGAGCTAGAGATCAGGAGGATCTCCAGGATGGCAATCCCTGCCCCAGTCTGGCCCCTGTGACAGTGTTTTATCACCCTCACAGTGAAGATTTTTTTCCACAATAAGAATTTCCTTTCTCCAGCTCACGGCCTTAGCTTCTCATCCTGTGCCTGTGCGCCTCTGAAAGGAGATAGGCATGTTTCATATCTTGCATCCCAGCACCCAAGGGCAGGCAGAGTGCCCACCAGCCCTGATAAACTCTCCAAGACAGCCACCATCCCCTCCAGGGCATGGGCTTTCCTCCCGAGGGGGGAACCAAGGTTTGGAGAGGAAGGACATCCTGGTGCACAGAGCGTTGTGGCTTCAAAGACCAAACCACCCCCAGCACCTGACCCTGCAGGAGCAACCCTGGAGTGACTTCCCAGCCGCGGGGCCAGGGCTGCGCTCATTCCCACCGGGAGACCCCCCTCCCACCACGGCTGCCCCCCTTGGGCACCACAAACTCTGACTGCTCCCGCTTGGAGCGAGAAGGGCGCAGTGAAGCCACATGCACGGCTGGGCAGACGGGAGCCCCGGGGAGCTGGGGGAAGGGCTGTGTGGTCTGGCAGGGACAGCATTTCTTGCAGCCCCTTGTGCTGCCCCAGAACGCAGCGGGCGGGAGAATGGAGTGACAGTGGTGGCTGGGCAAGGTTTGGTTCCCCCAGGCAGCTGGGTGATGGTCCCCCCCAACCCTGCTCTCTGCGTGGCTTTTCCAAGGCAGCTCAACCTGCGGCACATCCTGCTGCATCCCACCCTGATCTCTCCGGGTGGCCTTGCCAAGACACGTCAGTGCTGACCTGCGGCAACCGGCCACCCACCCGCCCGTGCCAAGGCATCTCAGAGAGACATCCCCCCTCCAGCTTCCAGCATCTTCCAAAAACCAGCTCCTAGCTGCGTCCTGATTCCTTACCCCAAGAGAGCAGGGCTGGCAGCTGAACACACTCCTGCACCACAAGAGGGGCCTTAAAATCTGCAGGACATTAAGTGGGGTGTTAGTGGGGGTGCTGCGCTGTACCCATTCCATCCACCCCATCCTGCTGCTCACCCTTCTCTGCCCTCCCAAACAGGGCTCTTTTAGATCCCCTGTCCCTCTGCAGCACTCCCAGCCTGTGCCATTTCCTTCAGGAAAGGGATCCACCGAACAAGTCTGTACCTCCTCTTAAGCCCCCCCATGTTTTTGACCTTGGTTCACTGGAATTGTGGGGGGTGGGAAGGGGGCAGAAAGAGACCACAAGGTCTGGGCAGATGAGGAAAAGGAACAGGATGGGACTATCCTGTGACCTCCCTTAGAGGGGGAAAGCGAGGAGGGGACATGATACCGATCCCCCCCGCCCCCTCAAGGAAGCAGCGATGAAGAGCTGGGGGGAGGTGAGGAGGGGGCACCACCGAACAGAGCTGGAGAAGGGTAGTAAGGATCAGGCAGGGAGCCGGGAAGGTTCGGATCCTGCCGATGCACCTGTGGGGGCGTGCGGTGATGGTGAATATTTTAATCTAAATCAAACAATAGGACCAGAGCCGCTTCAAGGATTTTGCGAAATGCACTTGGTAGGAGGTGGGGAAGGACTGGCGGGAGTGAAATAATAGCCCCGAAAATCTCTGTGTACAGTTCCACCCCCATCTCCCGATCCCCCTCTGGCCTGAGCAGCCCTCGGGGAGCACTACCCCGAGAAGCACTAACCCCGGCAGCCCACCTCCGCCATCCCAGCCCCGGGAGGGCTGGGCAGCGATGGAGGGCGGGGTTGGGGGGGCAGATCGCGGGCTGGAGGGGATGAGAGACAAACAGATCGGGGCGGGGGGTGACAGCGACGGCGCCAGGGGTGGCCCCGGCGTGGGAGATGGTGTGGGGGAGAGGCTGGCAGTGACCGGCGCTTTCGATGCAGCCTAGGCTTCACTTACCGGGAGCCGTCCCGATTCCACCCGTTAGCAACCCGAGCCCACGCGTGCCCCAGCCGCGCCGCTTCTTCCACCTGCCCGCCCCTGCCCGCGCCTCTCCCCGACCGGCGGCCCCAAGAGCGCGGCTCGTCCCGCGTGGGTCCCGCTGCGCTCCCAGGGACCAAATCCCCTTTCCCCAGCCCGGCAAACCCCTCCAGCCCTGCCGCCTCCTGCCTCCTCCGGTCTCCCGGTCGCCCCTGGATCCTGCCTCCCACGCGGGTCCCCGCGGGGAGCGGGGTGGGGGGAGCGGTTGGGGCCGGCTATTCCCTTCCCACCGGGGACCGGGAGGCAGAGACAAAGGCGGTGAAATATCAGTGGCCGGCTAAAGCGGCTCCGAGCCCCGCCGAGCCCTTAACTAGATCGTTAGGGGATTATCCGCACCCTGAGCAGGCGCGGGGCGGGGGCAGCGGCCGTCCCGTCCCGTTACCGAGCGCCCCCGGGGACGGCGCCGGTGGGAGGCGACGCGCGGAGCTGCCCGGGCGAGGCGGCGGCTGGAGACGGGTCTGCGGGGAGAACGGATCGGCCAGCGGAGGGACCGTGAGCGGTACCGGGGCGCGGAGGGGAGGGGGGGGCGCAGGGGGCACCGTCTGTCGCACTCCGGGGGCCGGCGGGGGACCCGCGGCTCGCTCCACTCCCGCCTCCCCCTCGCCTTCCGCGGGGGGTGGAAAGTTTGTGCCCGAGGTGGGAGGACCGCCGGGGGTCTGGGGGGGTAAGTCCTGGGGTCTCCGGCGGGATCGTGCCCCCAGAGCCCGAGGGGGCTGACACTGGCGTGGCCGGTGGGAGAGCGGGATTAGGGGCGCGGGGCTGTGGGCAAGCGGGGTGTCGGGGGTGGGAGCAGGCAGGGAAGGGGGGTGTCTCTGTGCCTCCGCGCTGATGGGCTCAGCTTTATCCAGGGCTGTAATCCCCCCTGCTCCGGTAATTAAAAACTCCGCATTACAAGGAAAACGGTGTGCAGGGAAATGTAATCAAGTCTGGAGGGGCTTAACCATCTGGTAAAGGTTAGGACCGGCACGGCGGGGGACGCGGCCGGGGGATTTGGCAGCCGCCGCGATCCGGGCTCCTCTTAATCTATCGCGGGGACGAGCACAGCATCTGTGGGGTAATACCGGTGCCCCGGGCAGCGATCGGTCTCGCCTGAGCTCCCACCGCCGTTAAAGCGATCTCCCCGGAGCTGGTCTCCTCCCCAGGTGCGTCCGGCTCTGGCAAACAGGTTCTGCTGTGGCACCGGCACCCGGACTACAGCCCCTCGCCGGGGCCAGCGGAGAAAGGGTTAAGTGGCCGCTGGTGGCCGCGGCTCGGCCTCCCACCTCCGGACAGGGCCCTCCTCCGCCGCCCCCGGGAGCCCGAAACTCTTTGGAAGTGCAAGGGGCGAGCGAAGACGAGGCGGCGGCGCGGGTGCGACTCCGCGTCCCCGGGAGCGCTGCGGGGCCATGGAGGCCGGGGTAGGCTCCAGGCGGGGGCAGTTCCTTCTCCGCTCCCTCCTCTTCCTCCTGCTGGCCGGGCCCCCGGCGGGCGGGCAGCTGCGCTACGCCGTGCCGGAGGAGCTGGAGCACGGAGCCTTCGTGGCCAACCTGGGCGAGGACCTGGGGCTGGACGTGTCCACCCTGTCAGCGCGGCGGTTCCGCATCGTGTCACGGGCCGGGGCCAGGCAGCACCTAGAGGTGAACCTGGAGAACGGGATCCTCTTCGTGAACGAGCGGATTGACCGGGAGGAGGTGTGCGAGGCCGGGGGGACCTGCCTGCTCCTCCTGCAGCTCCTCGTCGAGAGCCCGCTGGAGCTCTACCGCGTCGAGGTGGAGGTGCTGGACATCAACGACCACGCGCCCACCTTCCCCTGGCAAGAGTATGTGCTGGAAGTTGCCGAGTCAGCCGTGCTTGGTGCCCGCTTCCCGCTGGAGAGTGCCCAGGATCCCGATGTGGGCACCAACTCCGTGCACACCTACCGCCTCAGCCCCAACAGCTTCTTCTCCCTCGAGGTGCAGACGCGCAGCGACGCCAGCAAGTTTGCGGAGCTGGTGCTGGAGCGCGCCCTGGACCGCGAGCAGCAGCGTGTGCACCGGGTGCTGCTCACGGCTCTCGACGGCGGCGTCCCCGAGCGCTCGGGCACCGCCAACATCCTCGTCACCGTGCTGGACGCCAACGACAACGTGCCTGCCTTCGACCAGCCCTCGTACGGCGTGAGCCTTCCTGAGGACGCCCCCGCCGGCACGCTGGTCATCCAGCTCAATGCCACGGACCTGGATGAGGGCCCAAACGGGGAGATCGAGTACTCCTTCAGTGGGCACGCACCGCTGCGCGTGCAGGAGCTCTTCCACATAGAGCCCCGCAGTGGGCAGGTGCTGCTGAAGGGCCGCCTGGACTATGAGCGGGCCAGTCTCCACGAGCTCTATGTGCAAGCCAAGGACCGTGGACCCTCAGCCGTGGCCGTTCACTGCCGGGTGCTCGTGCACCTCCTTGATGTCAATGACAACGCGCCAGAGGTGACCCTCACCTCTGTGTCCACACCCGTGCTGGAGGACGCCCCCCCAGGCACTGTCATCGCTGTCATCAGTGTTCTGGACCGGGATTCTGGGGACAACGGGCGTGTGAGCTGTGAGGTTGGCCCCAACGTACCCTTCGAGCTCCGCTCCTCCTTCCACAACTACTACACGCTGGTCACCACGCAGGCGCTGGACCGGGAGGTTGTGCCCGAGTACAACGTGAGCATCATGGCGCGGGACATGGGCTCGCCCGCCCTGCTGACCCGCAGCACCCTCACCGTCCCGGTGTCCGACGTGAACGACAACGCCCCGCGCTTCCTCCAGCCCTCCTACAGCGTCTACGTGATGGAGAACAACGCACCGGGTGCCTCCATCTGCTCTGTCAGCGCGCTGGACCCTGACTGCCAACAGAACGCCTACCTGTCCTACTCCATTGCCGACGGGCACATCCATGGCATGCCTGTGGGCACCTACGTGTCTATCAACTCAGACAGCGGGCACATGTATGCCCTGCGCTCCCTCGACTATGAGCAGATCCGCAGCTTCCAGATCCAGGTGCAAGCACAGGACGCGGGTTTTCCCCCACTGAGCGCCAACGTCACCGTCCACATCTTCGTGCTGGACCAGAACGACAACGCTCCGGTCATCGTTTCCCCCCTGCCACACAACGGCTCCGTGGCCACCGAGCTGGTGCCGCGATCAGCCAGGCCTGGCTACCTGGTGGGCACGGTGTCAGCGGTGGATGCGGATGCGGGGCTGAACTCTCGCCTCTCCTACCAGCTCCTTCAGGCCACTGACTTCACCCTGTTCAGCGTGGCACCAGACACTGGCGAGCTGCGCACCCTCCGCTCCTTCCTGGAGCAGGACTCAACCCGGCAGCGGCTGGTGGTGCAGGTGCGGGACGGTGGGCAGCCAGCCCTCTCTGCCACCGTGTCCCTCCTGCTTTCCGTGGTGGAGACCTTGCCTCAGACTCTCTCTGACTTCAGCGAGTTCAGTCTCCCCCCAGAGGTCTCCTCATCCTCCCCACTCACCCTCTACCTCCTTGTCTCCCTGGGCTCCATCTCCTTCACCTTCCTCCTCGCCATCCTCATCCTCACAGCCATTCGCTGCCGCGGAGAGCGGCATTCCCGCCAAGGTGACAGCTGCTCCCCGCCCCGCTGCCACTGCTGCCCTGGGTCCAGACCCTCCTCTGATGGCCTGAAGACTTCCAACCTGACGGCACAGTCCCCCGCAGGGACCGCGGCTGCCACCTGCCTTGACGTGCCTGCAGGCGGCCCCCCGGGCTACTGCTACAAGGTCTGCCTTGGTCCTGAGTCTGCTCAGAGCGACTTCATGTTCCTCAAACCCTGCAGCCCCCCACGAAACAACGAGAAGGATCCTGGGAAGCGGTCCCGGCCAGAGCAGCACCTCCAGGTCTCCAAGGAGGTAACACCGTGCCCAGCGGTGCTTACCGGTGCTCCGCGGGTCCCCCCAGCCCCCTCCCTCAGCCTCTGCCACGGGAGAAATCAGGCACGGCTTCTCCCAGAGAATAACCGGAGCCTTTGATCAGTGCGGGAATTAGGAGCCGTCAGGCAGCGGGAACTCCACCGAGCTTCCCGATGGGTCTAATTACCGGGGGAGCGTCAGGCTCGGCTGAGGCGAGAGGAAATCCCTTCCCGCCCCCTTTTGTACCCATTAGAGGCAACAGAGATGCTCCGGTGCCCTGGGGGAGGTGAGAAAGTGGGGGTGGCTTCTCCTCCGCGTGAGTGAGCAATTCACAGTGGGACAGCCTGAGCCTCAGCTCTGCTCCGCTTCCCCCGTGGAAGCTCCGCAGTGTCCCGCTGCTGCAGCCGGGGCTGGGCCCTGTCCCGGCACTGCTCCTGTCCCAGGCCCGGCCGCTGTTCCGGGCTGTGCCAGGGGGCAGGGAGGGAGTGGGGTCTTAGGGGCGGGATTTTGATGTCAACATTTGTTAGGTATTGAAATGAGGAATGTCTAATTTTCCCGGTGAAAGGCTCTTTCCAAAACACGATTACAAGGATGGAGAGTGATGAGGCGTCTAATCCACTTATGTTTGAGTTTTAGTAAACCAGCCCTTCCGAGGAGAACCCAAGACTCTCTGCCAAGACTTTCTCTCCACATGGCTCCTTGCACTCCTGGGCTGTCTTCCTTTAATGGGATTTCCCCCTAGTTTTTGCAATCCTCCTGGGACATCGGGCATTGCAGCCAATTTCTGCAGCTCTCACCATTTGGTGCCTCAGGCCTGGGCTAAGTCATCATGGCACCTGCAAAAAAAGGCTTTTAAAAATTAACAGGAGTAGGAAAATGCCCTGTCCCTCCCCAGAAGGACAGACCTAAACCTCACACAGTCAGAGAGCAAGCTTCAAACAACCCCAGTGTCTCAGGAGGGTGAAGAAGGTCCAGAAGGCAAAAGGCTGGTTCAGTGCTGCCTGAACTTCCCAAAAATGGGAAAATGCTGGTTGGATCTCCACAAAGGGTATGGGGAAAGAGGAGGTGGGGTCCTGCATCCCTGGTTGCTGAAGGCTTGTGTTGGTAGGGCTGGGCTGTTCTGAGTGACAGAGGGTCCCAACAACCAGCCTTGCCCTTCCCTGTGTTTTCCAGGTCAAGCAGCCCAACACAGACTGGCTGCCTCCAAGCACGCAGCGACCTACCCTGAAAAGGTACCAAATCCAGCACCGTGGGAACAGAGGGAGCAGGGGGAAGGGGGATGTGGGGGTGGGCAGGTCATCTCCAATACAGCTTTAAACAAATCTCTTCTCTTTAGCTCCCAGAGCCTGGAAGACATGGGGGAAATCCGCAGAGCCCTCCAGAAGGAGCATGAGAGGCTGTGCACGCTGGTGACTCCTGTCTCTGGTCAGTATTGGGACACTGGGACCGGGAAGACCAGACTCTCTGGTTGCTTGTTAGAGGTGCAGCTGGTGGGGAGGTCACATCCCTGTTCCTAGAAGTAGAGTTTTGTGGGGTGGAAGGGATGTCCAGGCTCTGGGAGGGAGGTTGTTGACACAGGACTTGCATCCTGGGACTTGGATGTGACTGTCCCATTGAGCTGTGGATGTGACCTCCCTGAGCCTGTCTTACACTCATCTTTCCTCCAGAGTTTCAGAAGGCTTCTGCAGGCCCCAACAGCATCTGGACCCCCCAGTACAACCCCTTGTACCCAGGGCACATCCCAGCCCTGGATTATCAGCACAACGTCTACATCCCCGGCACCCCCACTCTGCTCTCCAGCAAGGACGGGCCCCCCTTCCCAGGCCGGGAGAACAAGAACAGCTTCTCCACCTTTGGCAAGAGGAAGAAGATGACGACTTACTGTGACATGCATGACGGTGTGGTTATCAACAATGACCTGAAATAGCCTGGATGGCTCTATCCTGGGAATCTGTCACGTTATTTCAGCTGCCAGGTCAACCCTCAGCACAGAGTTCCATGTATGGACCACTCAGGATTCTGCAGGGCTGCTGGGAAAGGGGCTCGTCAGAGCATGGGGAAAGGATTTAAGGAGCAAGAGACTGAAAATCATAGGGATTTGGGGGGGTGGGGGGGCAGCAGGGGGCATTTCTCCCATCTCATCCTGCAGAGCTGTGTTGGCAGCAGGTGCTGTTCGGGGTCCATATGACCAGATTTAAGCAAATCTGCCTTGAGTTTACCCATTCCCATGTCCCCTTAGGGACTGTCCATCTCTGTAAACATTGTCACTTTGTCTTGTCTGGCTGTGTGAATGTACTGAGCTGCATGCCTGTGTCTCTGTCCCAGTAGGCATGGAAAGAGTATGCAGGCCAAGGCTGGTTCAGCCAATCCTGACCCCACACACCGGGGCAGTGACCACTGCTCTGTCCCTGAGACCCAGTGGGATGTGTTGTGTGTCCAGAGCAGCCATTGGTGTCTGTCTTCTCTGGGCAGTGAGTGCAAACCCCAGCCTTTATGGGTGCTTTTCTCCAAACCCTGACCCAAACGCTGGACTGGAGACACAAAATCCAGGACACAACCAGTGTCCAGGACAGAGCCAGTCTTTGTTCTGGGAACAGCATGGACACACAAGGATTGGATGGCCAGGAGAGCTGTTATCTTAAGCAGGTGAGAGATGCACAAGGTGAGGCCCTGCTGGGCAACTCTCTAGCCCAAGGCAACATCACCTAAATGAAAAAAAGTTTCCAGCCACTGGAGTGGCCACAGCACAGGTAACCGTCCTCTTCCCTCTCCCTGTGCCCTCACTTGGATCTTTGTTTTCTCCAAGTCCTGAATGCCTGGAGGAGCCCCTGCACTGGGGACCCTTCCTGCCTAGGACTGACCTCTCCCACTGTGCCCTGCTTCTCTTTGAAGACTTTTAGCTGGCTGTCAGGGGCCCTCAAGGGCAGGACTCCAGCCCCAGAATAGTCTCTTCCCTGCCTTGCTCTCCCTGCACCTGTCCACCCAGTCTGTCTGTCACCATTGCCAATCGCTCCGGTCACGGGACAGTTCATTTCCAATCCATCTGTGCGGAACATGACAGCTCTTTCTAAACTCAGTTTGTTTCATGATGTCTGATTTGTACCAATAAATTGTATTTTAATAGCTCAGCCTGGCTCCTGGCTGTCCCTGAACTGCACATGACAGCAGGGATGGCTGCACAGCTCTTGGAGCAGCACCCCCAGCTCCAGGAGATACTTGTGTCCCTCTGGCCTCCCGAGTTCTGGAGCAGCATTTTAGTCATTTATGCCAAAAGCTCATTTTATTCACTTCCCCTGGATTCTGGGGGCTCAAGGCCCCCTTCCTTCCTCCTAGGAGTTCAGGAGTACCCCAGGGTCAAGGCCAGGAGGAGGTGGAATTGTCACACAGCTCCTTGCTCCATGCTCTGGCTTGGGCAGAGAGGGGTTTGCACCAAGGCACGGGCATACAGGGTTTGAGCTGCTGGAGAGAGGGGCTGGATCTGGCACTATTGTCTCGTTGCTATTATTCTGCTTTCTCTGGTTCATTTAAGCTTTGCCCTGGATGCTCACCCCACACCAGCTTGCCTCAGGAGCCAGACAGAACCTGGGTGTGTGCCAGGCTTAGGGACCGGCTCCCTGGGGACAGGCAGGCCTGTGTCTGGTGGTGGGATTACTCTGGGCTTGATGTGGGAAGCAGTTCACCTTCAGATGAAGGTCCTGAGGTGGCCACACCATGACTGTCCTTCTCTCACCCCCTCCTTGCTCGGTGACTGGCTTGGGGAGGCTGCAGTGCGGCTTTTGGGATTAACCCAGAAAAGTCCTTGTCTACAAGTGGCCAACTTGCTCTTCAGTGGAAGTGGGGGGCAGGGAGCACTGAAAGGGGCCCCGTGGGAGTCAGGGACCCAGGAGGACAGTGCTTTGGACATGAAAGGGACCTGGCTGCTTCTGGTGACTTCAGTCCCAGCTCACGTCTGCCTGACTGCGGGTAGATGAAATATTCCCTGTCCCAATTAGACGGTAGGATGAAGGATTTTATGCTGCCAAGTGCATCCTTCAAGGGTCTCTAGAGAGTGTTAAGGGTAAAAAAGAACCCCAAACAGCCACTGCCTGAGGCCTCTGTACAGCATTAGCCTGTTCTACTGCTTCAAAAGAACAAGGGAATTATGTAAAGTGATACAATAAGATTAATAACAGCCTCAAGAAGTAATAAAAGCATAAAATGGACCTGACTCCCTGCGGGGCAGAGAGCATCTCCCCCTCCCCTCGGATTAGCTCTGGCAGCATGTTCCCTGCATTTGTAGGTGGTGCTGGTCAGGCACTGGGAGAGGACTGCAGCCCCTCTGCAGTGTGGGGGCTCAGCCACAGCCCCTCTGCAGCAGAGCCAAGGCATTTGCTGAGTTCCAGCTCACACAGCAAGAGCATCCAGTGCACCCAGTGCCCCGTGACATCCAGGACCAAAATGAATGCATGGAGACAGTGTTGTGTGCCAGGTTCCCAGGTGTGGCTTCCCAAAGGCAAAGGGAGCACAGGACTGACCCCCCACACCACAGGCATTTGAAAGTGACAATTTGCATCTCTGTCTTTGGGAAATCATGGGGTTGAACAACCAAGAGGACAGGTTTTGCCACCTCCCTGTGAGTGTGTCACCCTCCAGTGTGTTTTCTTGCCTTTTTTTAACCCCTACTACCAAGCTTCAACAGCAAATTGCCTCCCCCTCCTCTCCATTACTCCTCCCATGGGGCCCATCTGTGCCTCTTGCTGACCCCCAGGTCTGCCTGTTCAGGTCAGGCCTCTTCCAAAAGGGATTTGAGCTACACAGTGCCCAGCCCAGGCCCCAACACCCCACATTCCCTGAGGATCCCCTTTTGCTCAGTTGAAGGAAAACCTGCACTGACAAGAGCTCAGTTTCAATCTTTCGTTTCAATCACCATATTGACAAAAAGGACAATAAAAAGGGACTTGCTTCAGGGGAAAGAGTACTTGCATAAATCTAATTCAACCACACTACTATCCCTCTTCAAAGGGCATGTCTGGTCAGAATCGTCCATCTAATAGATGAGATCTCCTTTGAAGATCTCCCAGGGGGACAGGATCTCATTAAAAATGCAAGGTCTTTGCCCTACAACTAGTTATTTTTACAACTCTCTGTGTGCTTACACTCCTGCACAGATGATGAGCGTTAGCTGGCTTCTGTAGCCTGGTAATGCAATGGGCATGAGAGCTCCTTTGGAGTTCTGCACAGCAGAACGCTCACTATATACCCCTCTTACACATTCCAGGTCTCTCGGAGATCCAAAGGCAAATTTGGCTTTCAGGGACCCACGAGCCAGCTTGAGATCTGCTTCTAGGACAGCGGGAAAGCTGCCATGTGGTGCAGTTGGCTGCAAAGTGCTTCAGGCCATGTGAAGCAGGCACACAGTGCTTCTGGGCACCAGCACAAACCTTGCTGCTGCTGAATAGACTGCTTGGATGGAAACGTTACTTACATCTCTGTAATGGCTTGAAAATGTGTCCCAGGGAGACAAAATGAATCCAGAGGTAGAGAGAAAAGAGGCCAGAGGGAAAGACCCAGAGGGGCTGATGCTCAGCTCTACTCCTGCCACGCACAGAGTCGAGGAGCAGACAGAAAACCTTAGCAGGGACACAGAACTCTGAATGCTGTTGGGTCAGGCTGGGAAAAGCCATGGATACAGGTGGTCTGAGATCCCAGAAGGCTCAGTATCAGCAGGACAGAGCTAAAATCCACAGGGACCAGTTTGTGGACCTCCGAGGGTTCTGCATCTAGCCCAGTCTGTGGCACTCAGTGGTTAATTACAGCCTCCAAAGATGCTAGAAATTGCCTCTCTCCCTCTCCCTCTCCCTCTCCCTCTCCCTCTCCC